>JARHVA010005212.1:0-85000 GCA_037957365.1 Torreya grandis
GTCACCTCATTGAAAAGAGGCCTTCAAGTCTTGATCAAATATGCAAAAAATTCTTACATTATTTCATATTGTTGCTCCACCTTGATAGGGATTATTTGAAGGATATTGATTTTCTTTTGACCTTTTCAAATTGACTTTGTGTAAGAGAAGGAGAAGGTCTTCCTAAAGTTGTTAAATAATTTTTCAACCATTTAAATCATTATTTCTAGTAACTCTTGAATTTGTATTGCTCTCCAAGTGGTGTAGAAGATAGAGGTGACCTTTAAAATCTTATTTAATAGATATTATATATTGATTTGGTTATTTGACCACTCAAACTTTCCTTTGCAACATGGTGTATAAAGTTGAAAACTTAGTTTTGCCTCTAAGAAGGTAATTTATCTCCATGGGTAGCTTGTATAAAACATATCCGACTTGAAACAAGTAACTTAAATCCATAAAACACTCCAAAAAATCTTATTTTGCAATTATATCTTGCATTTTTTCCAGTTCTTTCGTGGAATTACACTTTTTCTTCTATTTTCTCTCTCTAATTAGGCCTCAATTAGGCCTTTAAGCCTAGAAAAATGAGTTTTCACTCAAATGCCCTCCCACACATGTGAAAAATAAAAAAGTGAGTGATTAAATTTTATGACCATGTGACCATGCTTCATACCAAATTTGGGTTTTTGAAAATTTATGTAGGTAGGTAAAGCATGAAATGGCCCAAAAACCACTACTTTCTCAAGTCTGTTTGAGACTGCCTTGAAATACTAGACATGTAGGTGTACCATTTTTCACCCATTTAATGTATTTGTATTTTTATGAGTAGCATGATTTCTAGCATGTGAAAAATATAATGACATAATGGGATCATCTCTAAGTTGTGAAACCTTGGTGAATTGAGTTGAACCTTCAAAAAAGGTTGACTTCCTTTCACTAAGCTCAGTGCAAGTAGTATATGACCACTTCATGTAAAACTACTACCTCTTAGTGATATTTATCCTAACTAGGGTTTGAATTCTAAGGAAAAGAGTTTTAGAATGAGATTTTAAAACTAAAAAAATGGTGATTACACCAAATAGTATAGTGGAAATTAATTCTTATTTTCTTTCAACACAGTTGAAATGTTTAATATGTTAAGTTTATTCAAGCACAATCTTTCACAATTATGAGATTAAAGGTAATTTTGAATATTTATCATATAAGGAATAATTTTATTTATTTTTCATCAATATTCTTTCAAAAGGGTAGAAATAATACCACATGTGAATCTATATTATTATAAAAAGAATTATATCTTTCATAAATTTTTAAAATAATTGTACATACACAATGAAGATAAAACACAAAGAAGGCAAAACATTCGTATATTAGCTTTTTATAGGTTACAACATGAAAATCAATTCATAAAATATATAATAATTTCTATATTAGCAAAATTATAGATGGGATACATTAGGGTACCCATATTTATATCAAAATAATCCCTTGAAAGAAAGGAAGTTAACAAAACCTTACGCTTAATTACAGAATAGGAAAATATAGGAAACTTCATGAAAACATCCTCCTCCTCAGATTGAAATGTTATCCTTAGTGGAGTAGATGACTAAAAAATAATCATGTAATTATTGGGAAATTCAACAAGTTATATAGGAGTATATAAATTTATTTAAATCTTGTAGTTGGACCCTTTCTTCTTTGAGTTGTTATGTTGTTATCTCTCCCAAGGAATGGGGTGCCAAAATGAACTATTACTTGGTAAACATTGAAAGCTTTTGGATATTTTAGGTTACAATTGGTAAAACCTAATTTTTAATTTGAAGTGAAGACTTTTACAATTTTTAAGTCATTTAACTTGATAAAAAGGGAAGGTTAAATTATAAAATGAGTTTTTAAAAGTAAAGCAATTCATATTTTATCAAAAGGAAATGTGGAAATTACAAGTTGCACCTTTACAAGTAGAACTTGAGAAAAAGACAATTAAAAATTACAAGTGGATCTTTCTCAAAAAGAGTTGTCAAAATGATAGTTGTAATTTAGAACTTATAACTTTACAATGTATCTTACAACAAAAAATGTAATTTATAGAATTTATTTTACAACTAATTGAAAAAATTAGTCCACAATCATGACCTATGAATATTCCTTATCCTTTTTTGATTGTATCTTTTCGATATAAGCATCAAAACTAATAAATATCTATTGAATGCATTCTTTATTAGGACCAAGGGTGTAAAGTTTATTAATATCACATTTTGATATCAATTTAGATAGCTCCCTAGATGTAACCCTATAGACTTGAGTATATTTACCCATATGATCCAGTGTATTGTGATATCTGATGAATCGATGGATGGAAGTCAAGTTGAAAGTTGTATTCATCTTGACTACCCATTTAAATTTGTATTAAACATATTTAATAGGAAGGTTTTGATCTTGGTGATCCATTGCTTCACATGAAAATTTACCAAAAAAATCTTCAATGTCATAAATTGTATCTATGGCCTTATCACATGTACTTTTAGCATTATTGATATTGTCAGTGAGTATCCTAATTCTAAAATGGGAAAATATATCTAACTCTTCATGCTTTATATAGATCTTTAATATCTTATTTGATATGAATGTGTCAATCTTAATTAGGTCAATAGCCTACAATTTAGGAAAGAATAGGTTTTGTCTTTCAATCTCTTCCTCATATTTGTTTGTCTCTACTTTTAGAGATGCATGATCATCCTTCAGAGTTTTATAATAGTCAATTTCCATCTATATCACTATGTTCCTTTTATTATGAGTTCATCAACCCAATATTTTACATACCTTCCCATGGTACTAATCTTTGGCATTACCTCAAATTTTTATTTGTTAGGGAATTGATAAAGAGATTGAGTTGGATAGGCTACAGGCTCCATGAACTCCCTTAAGGTAGTTTGTAACTACTCAACTTTACTCTTCAGTTCATCTTTAGTGACCTTGTTACTTTACATCTTATAAAAAATAGAGATGATACTTGATTGAACATCATTCTTTAATCATTAACTTTTTGGATGACCTAGGTGCACTTTAGATATTTGATAATCCCCCATCATTAGATCTTCCTTTTATTTATCTAGTGAGAGAAGTGTTATTTCAAAATATCTTTCCCCCACTACATCATATGATATTATGAAGATGGTCCTAGGGCCTATATTTTATATTTTTATTACCTCTAATAGAACAAAGTCTAGATTCCTGAGAGACACCCATTTTTTGGTATCCATAGAAAATGTAGCGGATAAAAATGTAGTGATTAAAAATGTAGCGTAAAAACATACTGAGGATAAAACATAGCGAGGATAAAATGTAGAAAGGACAAAACATTATAGGAATAAAACATAGTAAAGGATGTGATTAATCTAATATGACACAAATTTCAACTAAAGGTTAAAACCTATGAAATCATATTTTTTTCTATTATTTTGCTTGTAAATTTGGTGCATTACTTTTCCACCATGAAATGTTAACTACTATCACCAAAATAAACTAGGCAACAAATAAACACTGTAATAATAACTAAAATGTCCTAATTATGCTCATCACTATATTTTCATGACATTACTAATATTTCTACATTTTTTCCTCACTATATTTTATCCTCATGATGTTTTGTCATACTAGTTTTTTACCACTACATTTTTGGCCACTATGTTTTTGACTGCTACATTATCACATAGATCCATTTGTTTCCTTTTATTCATTATTTATTGATCTAGACAACTTGGAGTGATAAATTATGAATTTGGAACTATCATATTTGAATACGTAGATGAATTTATTACATTGGTGCTTACTATGACAAGTGATATGTTTGTTACTAATGTTATCATTGAATCTTTGGCTGATGATTTGGATATCTCTTTCCCATTTGTGGGTTGAGTAGCCATATTTGTATCAATGGGTATTTCTATCTCAACCTCCTTAGTGGGGCTTGGGTTATTGTGGGAGTGGAAGGAATGGGTACTTGAATGGGTAAATTGGGTATATATGTGATTACCAGGGGTGTGGGAGCTTGGAGTGACACAAGTGAAAAGGTAGGCATGGGTAGTTGGAATAGGGAAACCTATAGAAGGGTGGAATCCAAGGTAGAAAATGAATCAATAAACATAGTGAAAACACTCAGATTATATGCAATTAGAAATGCATCATATCTACAAATAAATCCTAGCTCAAATAATATAGAGCATACCTATAGTTTAAATTGGGAATACATTTGTTAAGTATGAGCATGACCAATATGGGGATCCACTAGACTTGATTAGAGGATAAATTATCAAAATACACCATGCTAGGAAGGGTTCCAAAGCCTAAAGTGTAACACAATCATGCAATAGCCCTAAGGGGGTCCTAAGGTTTCATATTTCACATATCTAATAATAATAAAAGTGAATCTATTATATTTATCACCAATGCTTGTAACATAATTATGAGGGTTTAGAAGTAATTAAAACATGTATAAGAGAATCTCGATTATGCTAGGAATGAGTAAGACCCTAATAAATGGAATATGAAGAGTATTATTATTCAAATCAAAACTAATGCTACTTTTATTTACTAAAAGAGAGGATAAAAGTTTGAGAATACTTAACTGAATGTGAACCCGTCGAGACTCAATCTATCCCTTTGACAAAGGGGCTTCAAAAGAGGTTATATTTTTTAAGGATAGATAAGAAAGGATAAATCATCCAAGACTTATCCACAAGACTATATTCTCAAAGTAGAAACCCTAATCTAAGATTCCTTAAGTAGAATGATGGAACAATAGATTGTATATAAGCATGCGAGAATAATAAATATTGATTACATATTTAAAATAATGATGAAATGATCTTGTATTTATAATTTTACTTCACCCTATATCCTTCCAAATATGTTTCTCATATATATGGTCAACCTTATATTTTTTTGATCAATTATTCATTAGGTCCCGATATAGGTCAGTGAAGGGCTAACATAACTCCTAAGTGAAATTCACTTGAAATAATACAAGGCTGATCTAGTATAGCTGATTGTCTAAAAGAGATTATGGTGAGGAAAATAAGGATGGAAAGAGGAAAGAGATTGGAGGAATGTGCAAGGAAATATTAATATCCTAGGAATGGTTGTTAGATTTGGTTAGATTGGTAATAATGTGGTAAAAAGGAAAACAATCCTATGAAGCACCAATGGTCTACCCACCACTTTCTTGGTATACCCATCAAGGCATGCACTAAGAGATATTGAGTCTTGATGGCTTCCTATAAGATGTAAAACATCAGTATTTGATAAAATTTTGAAAATAGTGTTTGTATACATATGCCTAACTCAAATCTCATCATGTGTCACTAAGGTGTAACAAGAGATGGTTCTTTGAGAAAGAACATAAGAACACATAATGTTGATGCTAAAAAAAGTTATGGTATTTTAAAGCATAAAATAACTAAAATTAAATGATAGAAAAGTAAATAATTAAAAACTAAATATGATGCATACCTTAACTTACCTTTATTGTTGGATGATTATCTATTGTGTTTTTATTTTTGATTATAAAGGGCATAGAGACTAATTTTGACAAACCCAAGAATACAAAACTAAATATTAAAAATAAACAAACATATGAAAGCTAAGATAATTAGTGTTATGAGTATGGAACACACTTTGGATTTTGGCAAGTTGGGGTGACAGATGTTATTTTAGACCAAATGACCAAGTTTAAAATAAAAGTAAATTGGGTAATTGAAAATCCAAGGCTAATAAAGATTGAAAAACTCAAATAATTAAAAATTAAGTAAGAAATAAAAACTCACCAAGTCAAACCAAGGATACATATCAAAAAGAGGGTAATCAGACATTGATGTGAAAGTAGTAACAATCCTTACATAAACAAAGATGGGCAAGAAAAAAAGAAAAAGATAATGGTAAAAAAACATTGATGAGTGAGAAATAACAATCCACATCTCAATCATCAATGGAAAAAGATGCATAAAAAGGGAAATCAACATTGTTAAATAAGAAGTAACAAGCTAACCTTATTCAATAATGGAAAAGGTATGGACTCAGTTATCTGTAACAAAAAGGTAGTACAACAATGACAAATGATAAAATTAAAATAAAATAAGTGTGGAAATGTAAATTGATGTTGTAGGGAAAATGATCCATAGTTGTTCAAAATGTTTTTCTCTAAGGATAGATAAAATAAAAACAAAGTAGTGCTAGCATGTTTTTAAGATATGAAGAAGAAGGAAGTAGAGAAGAGGGAAAATATATTTGGAATCAAAAGATTCCTATCAAAGGGGGAAATAAAATGGGTGATGGGGAGAATGAATGACAAACCAAGGTAGAGTAACTCTTTATCAAAGTCAAAACACTCAAATTAGGTTTGTCAAAACAAGAGGACTATCAACCTTAAGGACTCTAAAGAACTTATCTTAGATATAGAAGTCTTAGGTCAACAAATGAAGTATATAGATCATCTCATGAAGGCTATATACATGAAAATTAAGATGGACCTACCTTCTCACAATGTGTTTCCCATTCCATAGGTCCCCTTATAGAGCCATTGGTATACTATGAAGATTGGGTACTTGCATCAGAAAGTAGGTATCACCATTTTTTTTTGAATTACCCTATTCCAATCTACTAGCCTAAGATAGCACAATAGACCTTATATCTATGTGAGGCTAACTATGGATTTTGATATTTTATTAGAGATAGGAGATGTACTTTTAATAACATCTTTTGGTGTGATTTATACTTTTGAGATTTGTATGCTTTTTTTATTTATATCATTGTCTTTTATTTGAAATTATTCTAATTTTAACTTTCTTGATGGATTTTTCTTATTCCTCCTCCATATGGATTTGTAAAACCAAACATAGGTGATAAATATGACTTTCATTTAAATACTTGGGACTTGGTTGCTAAGGGAGAGAACTTTAGAGAGCATAGAGTCTAAGAGTCTCATAAATATAGGTAAAATAAAAGTGATATCATGAATTTTACCTTGCTTTATCTAATGTGGAGTAAAATAAAGGGGAAATTTGATAAAAAGTGTAATCCTTGCCATTTGTGAGCTGTAGCATATTCGCTATAATGGACACCGTAAATGCCGCCATGTGAAGAGGAGGGACCTTATCTTTCATAATAAAATAGAGAAAAGTACCTTTAGCCTTGTGATAGTTAAGGATATTGTGTCAAAATACATATTTTAATGCTTGTTTACAAATGTGTGTCTTTTCATTAGAATCTAAGTTAGGAAGATAAGTTTGGTATACTAAAAATTGAATAATGTTTTCATACCATGGGATTTGTTAAATGGTAATAGTCTTGATATGGTAGATAAGTGAATCTAGTGGTTGAGTTGAAGACAGAGATTTTATTATTTGTATAATAAAATAAGGATAAAAAATAACTTGATGTGGATGAAAGAGAGAGGCTAATAAATCAAGAGAATCAATAATGGAATTTTAATCTCTAGGTATAGGCTTAATAGTGAAATAAATGAAATCCTTAACGATAGTGGTTGAAATTTGATGATAGGTAATGATATTTTCACTTTTATATTAATAATCACCATTGATTTGATGAAAAATAAGCTAAGAATAACCTAAAGCATGAAGGTTTTGAATGTCTACATCAAGAGCATCTCACATGCCTAGGATGAGAGCTTCATACTTGCCCATATTATTAGTGACATAAAAGGTGAAGTGGAAAGATAATTGGATAATTTTACCTAGAGGTCTTGTGAGAATGAAACCTTACCTAGCTCCTTGAAGATATTTAACACCATCAAATTGAAGGTTCCAAGTATCCTTATGCAAGTCTATCTTAATTGTAAGAAGCTCTTCAATAACTATTTTTGGTTTAGTAGTATCAAAGGGAGTAGAGGATTCCTTAAGATTATTGGCTTCAATATCAATGGTTAAAATATGGAA
This sequence comes from Torreya grandis, assembly GCA_037957365.1. Lineage (NCBI taxonomy): Eukaryota > Viridiplantae > Streptophyta > Pinopsida > Cupressales > Taxaceae > Torreya > Torreya grandis. The sequence continues at coordinate 7,932 of JARHVA010005212.1, forward strand.
ATAATATTTGAGATAAATAACTTGATTAAGACCTTTAATGTAAAGGATATTGTCATCTAAAAGATCAGCATTAAGGGAAGAGGTAGCTGGCATAGGAGCTATGGCAAGTTGATCAGCTATGACTTACCCTTTAATAGTTTTTTGAGTGATGATCCAAAGATAAAATTACTTAATAAGGACAATCCATTTTACAATTATATCTCTAGGAAAAAAGGCTTTGGATAAAAAGTGATGAAAGGGGTCAGAATGAATGATGACATAAGTAGTCTGGGAAAACATGTAATGACAAATCTTTTTGGTAGTAAAATAGATGGTGAGGTAATCACATTAAATTTTAGTATAATGTGTCTTATAATCAGTGAGGCATTGTCTAATGTATTAGATAACATACTCTCTTCCCATATCATCATGTTGGGAAAGCATTGCCCCAAATAATATAGGTGTGGAAGAAGTATATAGAATCATAGGTTGATCATTAGGAAGACAAAGTTTAGGTTGCTAAATAAATGAGTATTTCATGTTATCAAAGGATTTTTGACAAGGGTCCATCCATTCTAAAGTAGTACCTTTCTTGAGAATATAATTGATGGAGTGAATTTGATAGGCCATTTTGAGGATAAATCATCTACTTACCCCAAGTTTACCTAAGTATGTATAAATGTTAGGAATATAATGAGGAATGGGCATGTTGATGATAACATTAATTTTAGTAGGGTCAACATTGATGCCATGGTGAGATATTAGGAATCCTAGATCATTTCTAGATGTGACACTAAAGACACATTTGTAATGATTGAGCCTAACTTGATATTTATTAAGATGGTCAAAAATGATATCAAGACTAGATAGATGATTTTTACAACTATTGGATCTATTAATGAGATCATCCACATAGGTTTTAATAATTTTGTGGGTAAGATCATAAAATATATGAGTCATCTCTCATTGTTAAGTGGATCCTACATTCTTAAGATGAAAAGGAATTTTGACATAATAATAGGTTCCCAATTCTGTGGTGAAAGTAGTCTTATGCTGGTCCTTAGGTTAATGTGAATCTGATTATATCTTGAGAAGCCATTCATAAGATATAATATTTTATAACCAATGGTGGAATCAATGATGACATCTATCAAAATTAAGGGGAAGCTGTCCTTAGGATAGGTGAGGTTAATATTATGGAAATCAATACAAATACAAATGGCCATAGTGACATTTTTTTGAATGGGGATAATGTTAGAAACCCATTTGGAATATTCCATTGGTTTGATAAATTTAGCATCAAGTAGTTTGATAATTTATTTATGACATGACGTAGAAAAATTTAGTTGAAATTTCCTTTGATTTTTATGCATGGGTTTAGCATAAATATAAGTAATGATGTTATGCACCATAATTTTAGAGTCAATACCAGGTATGTCTTTGTATGACCAAGCAAAAACCTCATGATATTTAATAAAGAATAGCTAAAATTGTTGTGTTCAGTAGGTTAGAGTTCACGAGAGATGGTAATTGGTCAAGGATAAGATGGACTACCATATTTAGTATGAGTGGTTTCTTCAATAATCATGGAATTACCATCTTTAAAGTGTTATGGAGTATTGGGTAAGGAAAAAATAAGATTAGGTTTGGGGTTAATGATAATAATGAAGTTGTTGAAATAAGGAGTTTTAGTTTTTAAGTTTTTAAGTTTATGATGTTGTTGAGGTAGTTGAGGCTCTTAAGAATGAAGTAATTCAAGGATAGATTTGTTACTAGGTAATGTGGTAAAAGGACCATAATACTTAACATCTACTTCAATATCTATAATTTTATTACCATGGTGATCATACTTAGAATGTATCTCATGGACATTATTTACCTTGGCATCTAGTGTAATCTTGGGAGTAGGATAAGTAGATGGATTAGAAGAGATTGGTGTGTCAATGTATTTGGTGATAGGGGAAGGATCAGATGTCATGATTGGATAAAAAGGTGGTAAATGAGGTTTTAGAATGTCTAAAGGTTTAGAAGGTATAATTTGTTCCAACACCCAAGGAGTATCAATAAGAGGAGAATTGGTAGGAGGCACATGACCCTCAAGGTTTAAGTCATGATCCATAGAGATAGTCTGAACATCCTAATTAAAAGAATGAATTTGGTCTAATGTTTTTTGATAATTCTATACATCCAAATCTTGAAATTGGGCTTCGTACATTATGTAGTTGTCATCGTATGTACGAGAAATGGTATATGCTTGAATGTTATGTGGATTTTCATAAGTTAAAATATTGATATTCCTAAATGTATGAGGAGACATTGTGAGAGAATCTTGAAATAATTTGGCCACTCCAAAATCATTTCAATTGAAGGCATATTTAGGTAAATAAGGCTCTTGAACATTGCATAGAGGGGGAAAATCAACAATCTCATCAATAAGAGGAACAATATGATCTCTAGGTAAAAGAGAAAGAGGAAGCCAATCCAAAATGTATGGAGGTAGATTTTTAGTATTTCAAGTATGTTGAAACTCATTAGGCTCATCATCATCAAAATCTTTAAGACTGACTTGTAAATCAAGATTCATGTTGAGGAATTTAGGTAAAGGACCACTATTGATCATAGGAATGGTATGAATATAATATTGGGATTTGGGATTAGGAATATGAATATTTCATGCATTGGGATTAACTTCATTCTTATACCATTTTGCATTATGTAAAAATTTAATGCATTGGCTACTATAAGAAGAAATATCCCTCATTCCATGAGTTCATGGGAAACCAAGGAGAATTTTATAAGATAATGGTAAATCAAGGACCATAAGCTTAGTTGGAATGATCTTAGGTCCAATGGTTAATGGAATTAAAATGTAACCAAGTATCTTTTGATTTTTCTTATCAAAAACATGATAAATAAGATGGGTTTTCTTAAGATTATCCTTATTATAACTAAGTTGTTGGATTAGCCATAATGATGTCAAATTAATACCAAAGCCTTCATCAACTAGAACTTTATTGATAAGGGTGGTATTAATGGATAATTTAATAAAGAGTGGTAGATCATCAGCATGAAAGATAATTTCAACATTGATCATGTCTTCTTCAACAAACTCAATGGAAGGCTTGGAAGAAGAACACATGGTTTCTATGATATTGACATTGGTAGGTTGAGAATCGATACAAGGTGGATCTTCATCTAGATAAGATGGGTCTTCAATTTATTGGAGTTGTTTCATAAGAAACTTATGATGATAGTGAGAAGTGAAAATCAACTCCATAAGAGGAATCTTATAAGGCATAGAGTTTAGTTCTTCATGAAAGTTCCAATGTGATGTAGAATAAGAACTTGTATAAGGTTTGGGAGGTAAAGTATATTTATAAGGAATAGATGTGGTTAGAGGATTGAAAGGAGGAGATGGTTCCTCATGGGCTTATAAATCTAGATTATTAGTTGTAGTATCTTTAATAATTTGTTCTTTTAAAGATGGTTTCTTAGTCTTGGTAACATGATCTTTGTGAACTAGTTTGCGATGATAGTTGACCTTAGTAGTGTTGACATATTGATAATTATTATAATATTGATCATAATTTACATAAATGGCATAAACAACCTTGGTATTTGGTTGATTAGTGGAAAAATATTTTTGGTTATTTGAGGTAGAAGATTTAAAGGCTTGTCATTTTTGAGAAGCAATGGTGTATTATTGATGACAAAGGTTGATCATAGATTCATGATTGAATGAATCACCAATAATATAGGAGACAAAAAATAGTGATCCCTCTACAAGATTCATGAGAGTGACCAATGTCGGAATGGAACAAATAAAATAGATTAGGGTCATACCATTTTGAAGGATTATTATGATAGATGAAATATTTAGAGGGTGGCAAAAACTGTTTCATTTCTTGAACTAAGAGAGGTGTGTGAGAATCTAAAAGAACATCAATTTTGGTAGATCTAGTTTTGGTTTAAGAAGTATTATTAGTGATAATAATAGTATACATTTTAAAACATCCATTTATAAGTTTAGGATTAGGTTCAAATTTCTTTATGAGAAATTCTTGACATTTAGGTTGGTTAAGAGCTAAATTAAGTCTTTGGGAAGTAAAGGTTCAAACCTTATATTATAGAGTGGGAATCAAGGTGGTGATAGAGAGTTTGAACAATTTATCATCAATCATGTTATGATTGGATTTATGGGCCAATGATTTCCATATTTTAATAAAGTCATGAGTTGATTTAGTTAGAGATTGCTTACCATTGATGAAGTTGATAAGACAATTTTTGGGAAGAACATTGTGTTAAAACTCTTCAAATAAAAGATTAACTGAATCTTCAAGTTTCCAAATAAAATCTTTGGGTAATTGATTATACCATTCTAATACATCACCAGTGAATGTTTTGACTAAGAGTTTAGTTGTGGTAATTAGATCCATATATTGTAAAGGTTATCAAAGGATTTAAGAAACGAGGCAGGGCCATTAGTCCCATTATATTTAATAGTTGGAAATATGTTACCAATATCAATGGATATAATAAAGTGGGATAAAGGCTCATTTTGAATGGTTTGAAGAAAATTTTTATTCATTATGGGCTGAGAAATAACATTGCCTGAGGCATCTCCAAGTGGTAGAGAAATATAATTGGGATTACCTTGAGGATGGATAGTTGAAGGTTTATTAGCCATATTAATTAAATGATGTTGAGGTTGCATCATTTTATTGGTGTTGGAATTTTTCATTATGTCCAATTTTTGGATAACTTGGGCTAAAAGTTTAGTTATATCAAGAGGTGGGTTGATGTTGGTAGGACCACTCCTCAAATTGGTAGTAGGGGAGGCTTACTACAATATGGATTATGAATGGGATTATTGAGTAAAATTGTGTTAATTTTTCCCACATTATATTGAAGATTTTGAAGATAAGAAAGATCTTTGTAGGTATAAAAAGGATAAGACCCATCAACTTTAACTTGAGTTGTGATTTGCACCATGTTACAAGTCATAGATGAAGTAGGGGAAGAGGTACCCCAAGAGTGATGGTTCTCTAGGGAGAAAAATAAAAGAAGAAATGAACATCCCATATAGTATCTAAATGGATTCAAACTATCTAAGAGGATTTTGATAGGAGACTTCATTAGGATTGAGGAGAAATGAATAGAATGCAAATAAGGAGAAATAGAGAATTAGTTTGGAAAATAAGCAAGGTATAAAATAATATAGGTTTGACTGGGTCAACCTATCATAGGAAACAAAGCCTAAAGATAGTATAGGGTTGACTGGGTTGATCCAATACACTTAATAGAGGCTATAAAAGTATACAGGGTCAACTATGTCAACCTATTATAGTAGGTTGAGAAATAAAAAAATATAAAATAGGTTATGAACTAAAACAAGATAATTTTTTCAAGTAATTTCAAAATTAATAACCAAAAGGAAACAAATTATAAATTAGATTGACACTAGATATTCTAATTAAGGCATGTAACATAAAACATTGTACCAATATGAGCTAATGCAAGTTTTAACATTACAAAATCAATTCAGTAAATATCATGAAATCAACTTGGAATGTAAAAGATAACTCATTGGTCAACCTAAAATGTTGTTAGATTATTAGTGTATGATATTAAATGTGAGAGGAAGTTGGTTGTAAGCAAGGAACTAAAAATCAATCTAAGGAAGGTTTCAAGTAGTTTGGTCTGAAAGGGATCTATAGTGGTAATGATATAAGCTTGGTATTGGGGCCTATCCCCTCACTTCACACACCATAATGATAAGGTTCTTGGGTTCTTATCCAAAATATACCATTAAACACACTTTATACGTGACCATAACATCAAGTTGACTTCCCCCTTGGTGATGAAATCCAAGTAGGTTGGCCTTGGGTAGTCAAATGTTAAAATGTTTGTTTAGATTATTTTATTTGGTTGTGTGTGCATAAAATAGAAAATAGTGAAACTAAATGGTGAATTGAAAACCACCTAGTTATATTATGTTATCTATTATATGTATGCAAGCAAAAATAAAATTAAAGTGTGAGATAATTATTCACATAAAAGGGTTAATTCCAACTTTGAAACATGGTACACTGTTATTTTTAATGATAGTGTATGCATAGAATATAGAATGTGGTTGATAGTGTCACCTATATAATACAGAATGAAGGTCTAATAATGAAAAAGGTTTACAAAGTTGACCTAGTTATCTAAATATCACACAAAATACATAGATGGGTCGATAGGGTTGATCCATTTGATTGAACAAGGGTAGTTTTAAAGATTACAAATTATGAAAAAATAGACTATAAAGAAAGAGAGAAAGGGTAGAAAGGAACCTTGATAGATTAGAGATGTATATAAATCAGATTCTTATTCAAGAACCTTGAGAAATGCCTAAAAATTTTAATAACAGGGTGGACTGGGTTGATCTAGATTTGTAGAAGCTTGTTTCTAAGTGCTTGGAATGTATTGGGTCAACTAGGTAAACCCAATAGTCTAGACTCGAAGTCTAAACAACTAAAAAGATCTCTAGGTTGATTAATTAGTCTAGACTAGAAGTCTAAAACATTGAAAACTTGTACTGAGTCTATTAGGTTAATCTAGTAGCCTATACCTAAAAACCTGTGCATAAAAATTAGAACTAGGTCGATGAAGCTGACCTAGTATGATAATATATATATATACATATATATATATACATATATATATATATATATATATATATATGTATGTATGTGTGTGTGTGTATATATATATATATATATATATATATATATATTTATATATATATGTATGTATGTATGTATATATATATATATATATTTAGTACTTAAAAACCTATGCATATAAATTAGAACTAGGTCGATGAAGCTAACCTAGTATGATAAAAAATGATAAATAAATGAAATAAGTGAAAAAATATTACAAGGTTTAGTTCACAGCAGGTTCACTAGAATGTATGCAATCATAAATACATCATGTCTATAAATCAATCCTAGCTTAGAGAAGATAGAGCATATGCACACTTCTAATTGGGAATATATTTTTTAAGCAAGAGAATGACTAATATGGGGATCCACTAGACTTGATTAGGGGATAACTTATCACAATACACCATGATAGTAAGTGTTCCAAAGTCTATAGTCTAATGTAATCATGTAATAACCCTAAGGGGGTCCTAAGGTTTGATATTTCACTTATCTAATAACAATAGAAGTAAATTTATTCTATTTCTCTCTAAAGATTGTAATATAATAATGACAGGTTATAATCAATCAAAACATGTATAAGAGAATATAAATTAAGCTAAGTATGAGTAAGACCCTGATACATGAAATATGAAGAGTAATATTATTCAAGCCAATACTTATACTACTATATACTAAAAGAGAGGAGCAAAGTTAGAGAATACTTACCTAAATGTGAACCCATCAAGACTCAATCTCTCCCTTGGCCAAAGGGGATTTATAAGAGGATTTTGTGGTTTATAAGGATAACCAAGAAAGGATAAAAAATTTAAGACTTATCCATAAGGTTATATTCTCCAAGTAGAAACCTTAAGCTAAGACTCCTTAAGTAGAATGGTGGAAGAGTATATTGTAAATAAATGCAAGAAAATAATTACTCTTGATTGCATATTTGAAATAATGATGAAATGATATTGTATTTATAGGTGGATTTCACCCTAAATCCTTATAAATATGTTAGTTGTATAGAGTTGACCCAGTCAACTGTGTATGTTTTCGATCAATTATTCACTAGGTCTCAAGCTAGGTCAGCTAAGGGCTAACATAACTCCTAAGTGAAAATATCCTAAAATAATACATGGTTGACCTTGTCAACCTAGTACAACCAACTATCCAAAAGGGATTAATGTGAGGAAAAATGGATAGAAAGAGGAAAATGATTTTTGTAATGTGCAAGGGAAGAGTAATAGCTTAGGTAATTATTTTAGGAGTGGATAACAATCCTATAAATCACTAATAGTCTACCCACCCCTTTCCCAATGCACCCTTTAAGGTATGTACTCATATAGATTGAGTCTTAAGGGGTTCTTGCAAGATGTAAAGCATCAATATTTGATAAAATTTTGAAAATATTAAGTGTACACATAGAGTAGATGAAATGGGGAGTGTGATGGGAAATTAAAATGAATAATTATCTATCCCATTGGTTGGGATTCTAGTGGGATTATAGTCAGAATGATTGAATCCACAACCATGTAATGCTAGGTGTTATTAGTGACTAATGGAGTGGTAGTGGATTTTAAGGTTGAGGTGGAATTTATATTATAAAATGGAGTTGAAGGTGGAGTTTGATTATCTATGTTGATTAGCTTACTACTAAGGGAGTTACTTGCATAGGTGGGTCAGGTGAAGGTGAAATTACTTGCACTGGTGGAAATAAGAGGGGTAGTTATTTAAGTTGATTGGGTAGCAGAGATAAGAAGAGGGACTAATTATGTTAGTTGAGAATTAGTTTTTTCCTCTATATAAGTTGATAATGGTTGATCCATAGGCTAGGTCACTGGCTCTTGGCTTTTAAAAGGTGCCCTTTTTGCCTTTTTCTTCTACTTCTACTTGTGTGACATAACTGGCCTATTTGAATAGTCTAATTGGGTTCCCTTGCTAAGAGCCTCTGCTATTATTTACACACCCTTCTCCTTTAATTATTTTAATATATCTCAAATACTTAAGGTATCTTTGGTTATTTTTATCCCTTTTCTTCTCAACTACTTTACTATTCTATTTATAACCTAAGTGGTCCTATCAATCAATGAGAAGGATTTAGGTGTGGACCACCTGACCAATGGAAGAGGTTAGAGATAGATTGTATTATCATAGTAGACCATGTATACTAATTACCCATAATATTCAAATATTTAAGGATTGGTGCCATATTTTAGTCCTTGATTTACTCTAGGGTCATCCTGGAATAATCTCTTAATCTAACTTCTTCTTCATCCTACATATCTTCCTAGTAATCTTCATAAAATGAGATGTGGGAATATGTGACACCTAATATACTAGTGATATATCCAATTACCTCATATAATTTCATTTCATTGAAATATCTCAAGCTCATTTGAGTTATCTTAGCATTTGTACATTTTGGATTTTAATAAGGGAAGGTATATCTCCCTACGCTGATAGGGAAGTGGATCCTTGACTTATGCTTATTTCATAAAAAAAATGTGGGTCTTTTCAAGTTTCCTCACAAGTTCTATTAGGTCTCATTTTTCAATTACATGACTTGAAATGGTTTAGGGACAACCAATGAAACCACCCAATTTAATATATGAATATGAAGGGAGCTGAATGAAAAATTCCCCCAAATTGGAAATTTTTGTAGTTACAACATCAAAAAATATTCACCTTCCTAGCTCATTTTCAAACATAATTATGATTTAGTATACAAAATCATCATTTATCCTTATAAAAATTTTATTTATTACCTCAAGGGTGAGGTCAAGGTATTAGTTAAAGACCTTGTTTATTTGATCAAGCACTATGTTCAATCCTAGGAATTCCCTCCCTTTTACTAATATATAGACTAGGTATGAGGTCATATAAAACTTTCCTATAATATGGAACTCCATCAATATTTTTGAATGGAATATGAAATAAATTGGTCCTAGTGAATGTATTATTTGTTTTGGTGGATACCCATATATATTAGTACATCCAATCTTCATAATTATTGGCATTTGGATCCTTGTAACTCTATGCAATAATATGATAATGTCTCCTACTTCATCCTTGAAGTTTATTCTATTCAAGTTTTTAGGCATTATTATGGTTGTAGGTATATAGGGTTTTAGCCATTATTTATTTAAAACCCTTAGATAGGTTTCATTATTATCTTAATAAAGTTTTTGGGAAGAGTTAGGGGTTATATCTAGACATATTTCATATTCTGGAATCAAGAACATAGTGTTAATGAAATCATGGTCTAGATTTAGAATCTTATCTCTTTTTTCATTCACCACCTCCCTCTTTTTATCATCATAGTGTTTTAACATTGTGAACACAAAATTAGGGATCCATATTGATAGTAGGAGAGTTTTTACCTGGGGGAACCCACTATCATATATTATTTGAATCCAGTCATTCTTGAATTCAACATTTATTATGTTTTAGAAATATGTTAGGTATGTGTGACCTAGATTTGTGTTGGTAATATCATTTTTATTTGAGTATAAGATAGATGCGACACCAAGTACCTTTGACTTAAACTTAATTTCCTTTCTAAACATGTGGTGTGGAAACACCAACTACAAAGTTGGTGGGGTTTTGACTTGCTATTGCAGGTGAAAATTTTGGTGGAGACATAATGTGTAATTTTAGCTACTATGTTCGGTGGGATATCAACTTGTAATTTTAACTTTCAAATTTTGATAAATGTTCCAATAGGGTTTTTGGTTTGTAGAGGAAAGTCATATTTTTGATAGGAACTTAGAGTTTTTAGAGCAAGGGAAATCTCTATCAGTGTTTCATATGTGTTTTTACAACTTGGATCTCCATGGGGTTTAATCTTACAAAAGTAAGAGGGGTTTACATTAAAGTTTTTATTGAGAATACTATTGGAATATTATAGATTTCAATAACAAGACATAAATCCTTGATTTATTTTGAAAAATATGTAAATAAAAATCTTTATTTGATAGTTTGTGAATTATGAAAATAGGAAATATGTAGATAATACTAGAAAATGTGAGCATGTATAGCAATTTTGAAGGTAAAAAACCTAAACCTAGTAGAACACTCTAAATTTTTTAAAGAAAAACAAATTATAATGATTTAAGGAAATGTGGGATGCTCTACAAGAATAACATATTTGCATGTAGGGGATAACAATGGTAGAGTTTGATGTGTGGTGTTGGCATCACATGGTGTTGTTTGGCATCATTTGGCATTGGTTTGTAGATTTATTGGCATGTATATATCCAATTTCAATTTTAAAATGTTTAATAATGATGAAATACTTGATTTTATTAATAAAACCTACATTTAATGCTAAGTATGATGGTTAGGAAAATAGTGGGAAAGTGGGGTTTCAGGGTTATCATGAAATTTTAAAATTTTCAAAATTTTATTATGCATTTTGATCTCCACTTTCCATAAAAAAAATTTGCCAAGCAAGTGGGTATCAAAACCTAATTTGAACTTTTAAACTTTTCAAAGTTACAAAGTGTAGTGTAAGTTTAAATTTCCATTGGGTAGGGAGGAAGGGTAGAAAGTAGAACTTGATTTTTACTTTATAACCTTGTAAAGTTGAAAAGTGAAATTAGAGTTTTGATTCCCACTAGTATGGATAATGGTAGAATGTAGAACTTGAGTTGCACTTTGTAACTTTGAAAAGTTTCAAGTGTAACTAGAGTTCTAGTTTCTCTAGGGTATTAGGTAAGAGTGGAAGGTAGGGTTTTGATTTCACTTTCAAGATTTAGAACTTTTTAAAGTGCAACTAGAGTTATAGTTTCTACTAAATATTGGAAAAGTGGGAATTAGAGTTTTGGGTACACTTTGAAACTTTACAAGTTAAAAACTACACTCAAATCTTCAATTTTTGTTAAGTATTGGAAAAGTGAAAAGCAGAGGTTTGGGTGTACTTTTCAAATTTTCAATTCAAAAATTGTACCCAAATCTCTAGTTTATACTAGGTAAATTGAAAAGGTCTCTTGGTCACTTTTAAAGATTTTTAAAAAAAAATAATGGGTCTCCCTTAAGGTACAAGATGTTTTGATATTTTTGGCACAAAAATATAAATAATACCTTTAGGTTGGATTGTACATATATTTTGGATTGAAAATGTATAATACATCCTAAATCATTATCCCCAATAGTTTTCATTTATCCGTGATCTTCTATACCCTATTTTTAGCTCAAAACATCACAAAAGTATAACATTTATTGAATTTGTACATGTGTAGGTGCAATAAAATGACTTGGTAGGGACATAATTAGAGTTATGAATGATTTTTAGGTGGTTTCAAGTTCATTTAAACTTATTTCATGTGGTTAAGTGATCAATATCTCTTAATTTATTGAAATTGGTCTTTTAGGTACCTTGTGAGTGCCTTACACTCTTAACAATGGTTCATAAAAGAGAGACCACTAAATTGAGAAATAATTCATGAATTTTTGAGGGAATAGACCTTTTTAATCACCCATAATATATTTTTAAACCATTCATCTTCTCATGATATATCTAAGCAAAAGTTGGAGCTTCTTAGGTGGTTGAATATGTATTCTATGAGTCTTAGAAGAATACTAGCCTAAAATTTTTATTTTATTATTTGAATTGAATTTAAAATTAACTATTTGGGTTTATAAAATCCACATTGACCTTTTTAAATAGTCATCTCAACATTATTTTTTTCCAGACCTGTCATAACCATCACCAACTTTAAGCTAGGGTATATAAGCCTTATAATGCAAATGACCCTAGTGACTATGTTAGCCTCATTTCTCCTTGTTGAAAGGATTCAAAAAATCATAACATGATTCATTAATGTCATAGTAAAACTATTTATATATTTTTATATCTCCATATTACCCTCAAAACCAAATTTCATCATAAAACCACATGCATAGGCTTCAAAATACTTAGGCTTGACAATTCTACCTATAGGTCATCATTTGGTCTAATTCTTAGTTAAGAATTAGAATGGATTTAAATAATAAAATATATCTCCTTAAACTATTTAAAACTCACCATGGGGCCTTATTTGTGATTATTTTCATTTTAATTCTCTTTTTAGACTTTAACTCTAACATACCATTGCATCTTCATATTTAGGCAGTTACACAGTCTTGTAGGTTTTTATTACCTATAGGCATCACAATAGTTTTGTGGAATCAAATAAATGAGTATCCAACTCCTAAATTTCCATTTATTCACTTAATAATATCCCACATTATATGTTTATGGATTCATTTAATCTTCTACCCATCATTCACACCTTTCATTTCCAATTGCCTAAAAATAGGTATGACTATAGGTTATGGTTGAGTGACTGCAGGTATGATAGGTTTAATATTATTACCTTTTATAATATTATTTGAGGGTCCCAATGATCTCTTTTATTTACATACATCCTAGTTGTTCATAACAACTCCAATTCTAGTGCACACATTATACTCAATTCTCTCTCATGTTCTCACATAGACTTGTAGGCGATGGGCTAAATGTCCCTTGAGTGTTAAGCTTTAAGATTTAGTCTTATTCCACTAAAATATTTACCTATTTATGTTATTTGTATTTAATTTAAGTGTACTTAATATTTAGACTTAACCCTATGTACACTTAATAACACTTTTATCTATTTGTCAATACATTTATGTCTCCATTTTACCTTGCATGTAATAGGCCTATTTGGGCTCTATTAACTGATGATGAACGTAAAAAGAGAGATGTAACATTTATTAGATAATTAACCTACACTTTTAATATATTTAGGTTTAATCAAATATTTTTGATCTTTCACTACCTTTAACCCACAACCTTCAAGTATAGGTATGTAGGTGTCATCTTTGGCTTTTATAGGGTCTTGACTAAGTCTTGAGCCTTTTAAAAGGTTTTTAGGGAATAAACACTATTTTTATCTCACCATAAGTTCTAAATACCTTTCATAATTTTAAACCATCATTTAAAACTATCTTTTATCTCCAATTCACCTTGATATCCCATTTTACCTTGATAGGCCTCTATGAGATTATCAGGTCTACTTGGTCGTATGACTCATTCGGTTGAGTTTTCTTAGATTAATTTAATCCTTGATGATTATAGTTAGGTATTCCACCTTTACCCAAAACTCTATTTACCTCTTTGATCTTCTAAGTCAGAGGCACCCAAAACTAGTCTCTTTTCCTATTATGTCCATCATGGACCTGTATGTGCATCCTACTAGGCTTAGATCTTCCTTCTATGTAATATACCTTAATTGAAGTCATTTATACCTAATATTTAGTATGTGGAGTGAATAGGGATAATTATCATTCTTTAATGAATTAAATATTGCTTCAATATACTCAAACCCACTTAATGATCACCAATATGTATCTCACATAAAATGAGGTCTATACATTTGCATTTTACTATATGAAGACTCCATGAGGTCTATCTTACCTTTTAAAACTTTTATATCAACCTCAATTTATTAATTACATTTATTTTGATGTTTAATATTCCCATACACCTTTGTAAATGTAAGATAAACTTTTTGAAACCACCTTTATGTAGGCAAACCCATATGCAAAGTCTTAGCATTAAACTTTGAAGTTACTTAGAGAGGCTAGTATAGGATAACCAGATATGTTGGATATCCTTCAGTTTAATATGATGGTTTTGGAATACATTAAAAAATATTTTTATGCATTAGACCATAAATAAAACTTTCAACCTTAAGTGAAAAACCTTCAAATTATGCCAAAGTGGAGATTTATAATCTTCTTAGGCCCATACATGCCAAGTAAGGCTTGGAAAACCATGAATAAACATTAAAAAACCCTATTTCATCCTCTCCTCTTTCCCTCATGATTAAAATCTATTTCACACTTCCATCTTGAGGAGAAATAATGAGCCTATGGGGTTTGTAGTTAGTTTTAGAGTATACTAGAGTCTTAACGATTGTTCATAAAGGAGGGGGATCCATCTAGAAACCAATTCAAAAAAAATTAAGATCATTATGGTACTCTATAACAAAACTATTAGACCCTGAATCTCTCTCTCATGGCCATACAATCCACATGAAATTTGCCTTTACAAGCTTATTAATGGAGTGATGGAGGGAAGTAAGCATTTTTTTCACTTTTAGGACATGTAACTAAAATATAAACATGTTTTGTACATATAAAATCCCAAGAGACACCTTTTCAACACTTTCACTTGGAAGTAGATATGCCATTTATGTACAAACTCCTAAAACTACCTTCTTTGGAGCAAAAATTGAATTGTTCTAACATGCAGACCATTATTCTAATTTCTTACTAACATTAGTACATTTGAAACTTATTTTCAAGATTTAAAAATTGAAATGGTACATGTATTCAATTTTGACCATATTTATAAATGGACTTAAATCCCTTAAAATCATTTTTAAGTGAAAAAATAACTAGTGTATATTAGATGACCTCATTTAGATAAAATATATCAATCCAAAAACTTCTAAGAGTTCAAATGACCTCTTCACCATTTTATTTAATGATCCATGTAAGGATAGTGTGTTTATAAGGTTTTACTTGGCTACAATGTAAACCTAGGTTTCTCCAAAAATCTTAAACTTTATTAAATTAGCTTAATTTCATCAAATAATATTAACAAGATTTAAACCAAATATCAAAATGAAAGGACTAACATTAAAGGACCATATTACATCTTCACTCATCATGACACACCCTTATGACCCACTAGGCTGAATTTGAATGCATTTGAATGCTTCATAAATACACTACCTTAAACAATGCTAAAAAGACATTTGAAATACCCTTTCAAGACAATATAAGGCATGACAACGCTATGAACAAGGTTGTAGAAGCATGGTAAAAAAGTTTCAATTTATAGGGGTGATAATTTGACCTAAAAGGTCAAACTTATCAACAAGAACATTTGGATTTAGATTAGAATATTGTTTTAAATATACATTTCATATAATTTTGAATAATGGTTTCCAATTTTAATGGTAGATTATAGATTTAGGTGTTTTTGATATAATTTTTATATATAAATCTCATTGCTCAAATGTATCATCTCACAAGCAACACTAATATTCTCTAAAATTTACTTGAGATTAGGCTATCATCTGTTGAGAATTAAGAAGGAATATGTTCAAAAAATAACCTTCTAAACATAGTATGGCCATTATAAGTTCATTATTATGCCATTTGGCTTGACCAATTTACCAAAAAAACTTATGAATTTAATAAAAAAATGTTTGTAGGGATTACTTTTATAAGTTTTTCCTTGTTTAATTGTTGGATATTATAATATACCCCAAGAATGAGTAGAAGCATTAACATCAAATAAAATTTGTCTTGCAAAGGATAATATAGCATAAGTAGTATGTAAAAGTTTCAAAACATGATTTTTATTAATCTAAAATTAATTATTTGGGGAACATCATATCTAAGAATGGTATTATTATAGGTCCAACAAAGATCATAGCTATGTAATATTTTTTTTCCCCCACTAATGTCCATGAAGTACATATTTTTATTATCTTGGCTCATTATTACTATAGGTTTATTTATAAATTTTATATTGTAGCTAACCCCATCACATCCTTCTAGCAAAAGGGTAATAATTTTGTGTTGAATATTTAATGTGAAGAGGATATATAGTATCTCAAAAAAAAAATTAACTTAAACACCTATACTTTTCATTCTTAATCCAAATGGAGATTTTGAGATTTGGGTAAATACTCTAAGGAAGGTTTTTGTTGCATTCTAACCCAAGATGGTAATGTAGTGGATTATAAATCATAAAATCTCAATAATCATGAAAAATAATTATCAAGTGATTGACATGGAGATTCAAATCATTTAATATTGAGAAAACAAATTAAAGTGAATTATGATCACCATAGCTTGGAACATTTATTTTCATAGGATGATTTAAATGTGTACCAATACATATGGATAGATTTTTTTAGTAATTTTTGCATGGATATTTCTTATATCAAAGGTAAGTAAAATCATGTTTCCAATGCACTTATCCAATGCATGTACCTTGCTACATATCTATGTTAAAATGTAATTTTAGAAATTTTATATTAAAACAACTATTTCTTGATCAATACTACCATGAGGTAAGAACAAGCCTAGTTGATGAGCCTATTATAAATGTTTCTCTTGATTTTTATATTGAAAAATATGGCCTTATAATTCATAAAAATATAATTTTCATACCTAAGTCTAGTGACTTGTATAATCAGATATTTAAAGAAGTACACATGCTACCTCACTTTGCTCATCTTAGTGTCACAAAAATGACACATGAGGTGAAAATGTATTATTTATAGCCTGGTATGAAGCATGATGTTTCTAATTTTATGGATAAATGCTTAGAATGTCAATGTGTCAAAGTTAAACATTTCCACCCTAAAGTATTATTGTACCTTAATTACATACTAAGGGATACGTGGGTTTTAATCTCACTTGATTTATTATTGGGTTTCCTAAATCATGAAACAAATATGAAACCATTTTTGTGGTGATATATAAATCTAAATTATGTAAATTTATTGATGTAAATCTAATATATGATGGTTTTATGTTTGAAAAAATATTTTTGAATAAATTTTTAAGCTACATGGCATGCTGAAAGTGATTTTCTATGATAGAGATAATATTTTTACTTTAATGTTCTAGTGAACTTTGACTATAACATTTAGAACCCATTTGAACTTCAATTCAACATACCACCTATAAATAGATGGTTGGAATAAAATTCTTAGCTAAGTGACTAAATATATGTTGAGAATGTATGTTATAGATTAACAAGCTATGTGGGAAGACTACCTACATTTATTTTAATTTTAATCTAATAATTATTACATTCTATGATAAAAACAACTCCAATTTAAGATTTTTATGGAAATAAATGTAGAACACCACTTGGGTGAGAAAATTTAGAATATAGGATTTTTTCTAGTCTTAATGTACTTCATGACTATGATGAGCAAATGAATCCAATACATGAAAATATGAAATTGGTAGATAAAAGAGTTGTACAAACTAGAAAAACACCCTAATATTTTAATGTAGGTGATAAATTTTTCCTTTGAGTTATACTACAAGAAATTTCAATCAAGTTTGGAAACTTTTCCAAATTAGCTCGATGTTTTGTCAAGCCATTCAAAATTATAGATAAACTTCATTTTGGTTGAACCTTCCACCTTATCTATATAGGATTCATGATGTTTTCCATATTTCTTTATTAATAAAATACATATTTGATCCTTATCATATCTTGGACTAGAAAAAACTTTAGGTTTTAGAAGAGGAAAAAAAGTAATTGTAAACTATGAAGATCATGGACAATCACAACATTAAGTTGTGTGTACTCATATAAAATGCAAAAATTGGTAACTTGAGCATGGATAATGAAACCCAACCCTTAGGTTCCTTTTTTTATCATCATGACCCTCATAGGCATCTTTTCACTAATTTTTACTTATTCATAGCCTTCTAGAATTATTCTCAGTTGAGCCAAACCCACTTTTCCATGACTAAACCATCCCCCTACGTCTTGTTAGCTTAGGAAAATAGTGCCACACTTTGAATATAGTGCTGGTTCCACTCTTGTCTAGTTTTGGTGCTCCTTTCCAAGTGTATTTTTGGCCCCAATGGTTAGTTTCTTCTAGTTCTCCATCCTTCTCCTTCTCAGCCTAATGTGATTACATTCAACCCATGACCAAAGGTTCCTATATAATCCCATTTAAAGATCATTTGGAGTGGGTTGGTGAATATCACTAAGCAAGCAAGAATACTCAAAAAATATTCTTTGTTATCTACATACAACTAGCCAATATACTTAAAATCTTATTCAAATCCTTACACTAGTCCCTAACCACCTCAAGTACATCTAATTTAGCATTTTGCATATTCATACACTCAATTGCACAAAGCACATCAAGTGGGAGAACTAAATATGGTTTGACCCCTCTTCAGAGTATTGTTATGTAGGCAGTGTGCCCACACAAGGGGTGTGGATACACATTCAATGAATCTTACACACACTAAACCCCTCTCTTAAAATTGGTCATAACATAATTAATTATAGGGTTTGAAGAGAATATCTAATCTACAGGGAGATATACAAACTTTAAATTATTAAAACTTCATAGATAAGGTCACATAGACTTGGCGAACAAAACCCAAAAAGATCAGATCCTCATAGAAATAGTGGTATAGGTGGACTACATTGTCAGTGCTAATCCTGTCCACTTTCAGTGCTCATGTCTAATAATAAAATGAAGGTTAGATCTTAGTTTAGGAAAGTGTCCCAATCTTACATTGTGGATATCATACCTTGTCTGAGTCATATCAATTAGTTTCTAGCTAAGCATTCTTTTCCATCTCTTATTACTATTTTTAGAAAGGTCAAAATTTCAATCTAGTTTAAATAAATTAGTAGCTTAATTATTTCATATTTATTTACTAATTTTACTACTTAGACCTTTTAAATAAATTAAGAATAATACATAAATATTCTGAAATTGTAAAATCATTTGTTGAACCTTACTTTATTTGTTCATAAAACCCTTAAAAAACCCTATGTTAAATTTCCTACTAATTTTTCCTATATTTTTCTAATTTTCACCTACATATTAAAATAAAAAATTAGCATTAAATTTTAAAATTTTGTAGTAATTTTAAAATAATTTTCTTTCAAACCCTAGTTTCACATAATAGGTCACAATATTTTCTCAGTAATTTTCCAATCATTTTTTGAATTTTTACTCGCATATTTAAATCAGAAAATCCATTTAAATTTCAAAATTAAATAGTAATTCTCAAAAATATTTATTTTTCCAAACTCTAGTTTCATATACTAGGTCCCATTAAATCACTAATTTTCCAATAAATTTCTAATTTTTTACTTGCATATTTAATTTCAAAATTCACTTTCAATTTCAAAATTTCATTCTAATTATTCAAATAATTATCTTTCAAACCCTAGTTGCTTATACTAGGTCCCATTTCTTCTTGAGGTATCATCTTACATCTGTAATTAGATTTCAAAATTGGATCTCACTTATTTACAAATTTTTCTTACATTTTTGACAAATAGTAATGAGACCATCATTGGTCCTATCATGTACATGAATGATGAAGTTTGTCATATGTTAGTACAAAGCTTCATTATTTCCATTTCATGCTTACTCTTTATAATAAAGGATGATATTACAACATGTATTCCTAAAAATGCACAATATTTCAATATTCCTTTTGCATATTCTCTCTCACTCATGTGAAATAATTTACCACTCCATTTTGCTAAACAAGTTACCAGTGTTATGTTACATGCCAAAATTTTATATACATTCATGCACAATTTCATGTTCTCTAACCTTTCCTTTCTATCTCTCATGTGGAATTTTTTTATAGTTTATCATGCTAAACAAATTAGAAATGTCATAACACATGTCAAATTTTTTAAATGAATTTATGCACAAATTCATTCTCTTTATCCCTTGCTTTCTATCTCTCTTATGGAATGCTTGTTATAAACATATTATTATACAACTCATCACTCACATTTCATGCATTTAATTCCACATTCATGCTTTCTACCTAGATGCATATAAATCCTTAGCCACTTTTTAGTATCTTCTTATCATTACTAGACATAAGCAAACACTAGCGGTTATATCTATCCCTCCTCCTTTCAATTTTTTTACATCTAACTCTTATCCTACACTTACTACCAACTCTATGCCTATAGTAGATCATGTGATACATGTTATCACCCAAGTATTAGAAGATAGGTAAGTTAATTACACCCATGGCTATAGCTTTATCACTCAGGTTATCACCCCTTCCAATATAGTTTTAGTTCTTGAGCTCCTTCAATGATCATATGTTTACAAAGATGTGTTATATGTATCCCTTCATAATAATAGAATTCATGTTTCCACCAAACTAGCTTATGTTGTATCTATCCTCAATACCATGTAATAGACTGAATAACATATTTCCTTTGAAAAAGAGGATTTACCCCCATGCCACATCATTAAACAACATATACCTCTATATATTTAATTAATAATTAATTATGTGTGGGTCAAAAGGGTATTAGTTGATAATGGTTCAGGACTTAACATTTGTAACATTTCTTTTCTTAAACATCTTAATATACAACCTCAAGATCTCGACCATTCTAATATGAACATCAGAGGTTTTGATAACATTCTATGGAAATTCATGCATCAAATAACACTCAATCTTACCTTAGGGCCTAAGACACTACCAAATACTTTCCACATCATTCCAAAGGACCTCAACTATAATTTGTTACTTGGTTGGCCCTAGATTCATGATATGCATGTAGTCCCTTCTACACTCTATGCTTGTTTAAAATTTAGTCTTAAAGGATACATATAGATATGACCAATAGATAACAAACCTTTTATATATTTACAAGTTATCAAAACTCCACAAAATTATATTCCACACTTTGATCTTAGCAACATACCAACACAACCTATTATTCATAGTGTACCTTCAGACCATACGACACATCAACAAACTCCAAGTTTTATAATAACATTGATACCACATCACCAGTTTACCTCTCCTTTCATACTCAAATGTCTAAATAAGATGGGATATCATGTAAAAGGTCTTGGAAATCATGAACAAGGAATCGTCAATCCTATCTAGGAATCTACACAACATGGAACACAAGGGCTAGGATATCAGTTTACCCACCTTCATAATAAGCCTTATTATACCACTTCAAAGCATATAAATTTTTATCTATCCACTACACCAATAGAAAACACCATCAATAATACTTCAACATTATCATTGATTTATCATGATATCATTGATGACACAGTTTCACCAGACATGCTCACATTAGATGAATTCTCCAACGATGAATCCCTCTTATAAATTCTCAAAGCATATGAGGAATTTCCATCTTGATATCATAAATATATATCTCCTCATCACACAAATTCCCATGCATACTTTAGAGAAATTATAGAGTCTCCACAAGACATACCAGTTGAATTAGATGATACTATTCCTACCATTCCCTACACACTTGACCATTCCACATTCCTTAATGAAGAAATAATTAATTTCAAATTTGTAATTGATCAGGATCCCTACATTATTTTATTATCCACTACCCTATGAAAATAAGATATAGATATTCATCAAACCTTAACAGTTTTTTTAGAACTCTTTGCCTAGTCTTACTTAGATATGGCAAGAATTGATACATATATAGCAATTCATCGGATTCCTTTCTTCCCAGATGCTAAACCCACTAAACAAAAAATTTACAAAATGAATCCTAACATGGATCTCTTAGTAAAATATGAGATCTAAAACCTCTTATATGTTAGTTTCATTCATATAGTAGGACACCCTAAATGGGTTTCTAATATAGTCCCCATGGTCAAACTGAATAGACAAATCTGGTGTTGTTTTGATTCCTATGATTTAAATAAAGCATGCCCAAAAAATGATTTTCCTTTACCTAATATTGACATGATCATTGATTCCATATCCTAATATTAAATGTTATTATTTATGGATGGCTTTTTAGGATACAACCAAATCAAAATTCCCAAAGAAGAAATCAAAGGAAAATTCAAACCAAATTGGATAGGTCCACACATTATTAGTGAAAATATTAGCTCTAAAGTATATCATCTAGCTTTAATTGAAGGAAAAAACTCAAAAATCCAATGAATATTATGCATTTACACATATTACATGTTTAACATTTTATTTCACACATTATATTGTACATAATTTTTTGAAATTACTTGTAAATAGTTTCATTTTGCTTACTTGTACATAGTTCTTTTTTTCAAATTCTTGTACATAGTCTTTATGTGATTAATTGTACATAGCTCATAACATTGAAAAAATACAAAAACATTCAAATAACTCAAAATACAAACACATTCAAATATGTTAAAAACACTTTGATTGTATGCATCATCCATACTTTACATTTATACTATCATGCTAGAATTACATTTTCTATTCTATGTTATTATTTGTCAATTTATCTACATAACCATGCTTCACTTGATAACCTTTGAGTGTGTGTAATTGCAGCCAAATATTTTATTGCTTCACTCTACCCATTGAGGGGGTATCCTAATTCTACATCGAGACATACATCGATATACATACCCACTAGGGGCATCTTCTACATGACTACACCATCCAAGTTATGTCATTCCTACACTACACACTCTAGTTATCATGTTGATGTACATTACATACTAGCTTACACATATTACTCTATCGATACTCACTAGTATATATCACTTGTGTATTTCTTAGCATATACCTAGTATTTTACTAACATGTCTTATATACTTTCACTTTTTTCTTTGATTAGTTAGGTGTGATTGTATTTCTAGTATTTACATGCTTTCCTTTCTTAATTTGCATAAATATGTGTGATTGCATTTATCAGTTCATGTTTGTCTCCTATATGTGCCTTAGGACATTTTATAATGTCCTTTGACTCTATGTATTGTGTGTGCCTTAGGACATTTTCCAATGTCCTTTACTTATATTCATGTGTGTGCCTTAGGATATTTACCAATGTCCTTTGTTTTTATTCTTCTATGTGATTATGGCCTTCATGCCAACCTTGCTTATTTCAATTGTATGTGTATGTGGCATTTGACATGCCTTTATGCTTGCCTTGTAGTTCTAGTGACATGTGCCCATGTACCTTATTTTCTTACATCTTTATCTTCCCTTATACACTTATTGCCTTGTGTACTTATTACTTGTTTTATTCTCATTGTTTACAATGTCATGATCCACATCATGTATTATCTTTCTATCTTGGATGTCATGATGGACATCATGATCCATCCATCCTTTCCAACTAATAGGTAAAAACAAACAACTAACTAGACTTCTTGTTCTAATTAAATACATTATACATGTTATTACATTGTTATATCAATCTAGGCATACCCCTGTTGATTTAACAATCTGTCGTTACAAATGATGTTATATCTTGAGATATCTTCTCAACTATCATTGATATATCATGTATCTTTGTAGCATAACATAGCTATAGGGCTCTTTATTTTTTAGGGCATTAATTAAAATTTCTTAATTCCTACCCTCAAAAGAGGGGGAAATAAATAGGGGTTTTATCACAAAGATCAAAGATCTTAATAGTAATAAATCTAGCTTTTAGAACACCCAAAATAGTAAATAGACATCAAAATAGCTATCAAATTTGGCCCAAGACAATAGTTCCAAGATTAGACTATAACATGAATGCCACTACAATCCATTTTTGGCACATTTTTATAAATAATATAAAAATTAGACTTTCTAGAAGTAGGTAAAAACCTAGGTTCAACTATAATTTTGCATAGTCAGACCAGTATAGAATTAGTAGTTTTCAATACACTTTTGATTAGAGAATTTAGATATAGGGGGAATCATGCATGGAATGATGGCTATCACTTCCATTTTTAGATATTATAGTTGGTATAACTTCTAGATTAGAATACATGTTTTAGACATCAGTGATTAGGGGCAATTTGCATGGGGCATTCATTTTTTTCTTTTCAAGTTTAGATTACCCAGACATTCTCAGTAGTTTCATGCCTTATTTTATCTCCAAGTGATTTGAATCATTTTGGAGTGGATTTCATACAATCCTTACTTCCACATTTTGGAGTGACTTTCATACAAGCCTAGTGCACTAATTTTAGAGTGGATTTCATACAAGCCTAATCTCTATCTTTTGGAGTGGCCTAGTTTCTAGCATATATTCAACTATCTACACCAACATTATCATATTATAGAGCATTCAAAGGCTTTAGGAACCATCTCATTTGACACAAATTTCATACTAGTATTAGTCTATATCTTTACTTCATAGGGCAATGATGGAGCCAAAGGGAAAGCATTTGCATTCTTGAGCAACTTCTAGGGAATTGAGAACTCAACTTTATTCATGATATTACTCTTAGTACATCATCATCTATCACTACTCAGCATCACAAGTTTTGTATTGGTCTACATACCCAATGAGGTGTATTTTTTCCTTTCTCTTCTTATCTCTCTCTTACCCAAATTTGTATATTCTTATTTTATATATAACATATCTAATAAGAATTGATTTAATCTTTATTTTTCTTGTAGATTCATACTTCATAATGTGTTCTCTCTATGTACACCTATCATCACATAGCTTCATGAGCTTCACCTTTACAAGTAAGTTTAGGTACACTCTCTATTTTTTCCTTTATCCTATTATTTCACTTTGCTACATCACTATAATAAAGGGGCCAAATTTAGTCATATAAAATGTAAATTTTGGTAACTTGAGCTTCGCTAATGACACCCAACCCTTAGGTCCCTTTTTTTTCTCTCATGACCCTCATAGGCATATTTTCACTAATTATGAATCATTTGTAGCCTTCTAGACTTGATCCTAGCTGAGCTAGACCTCTTTTTCCATGATTAATCCATCCCTCTAGGTCATGTCAGCTCAGGAAAATAGTACCACACTTAGAATATATCACTAGTGCCACTCCTATCCACTTTCAACACTCTTATCCAAGTGAATTTTTGTCCCCAATAGTTAGTTTATTTTGATTCCCCATCCTTCTCCTTATTGACCTAATGTGAGTACATTTAACAAATGACCAATAGATCCTCCTTATTGACCTAATGTGAGTACATTCAACCCATGACTAATAGAACCCTATAAAATCCCAATCAAAGATAATTTGGAGAGGGTTGGAAAATATCACTAAGCAAGCAAGAATACTCAAGCAGTCTTCCCTATTCTCTGCATATAGCTAATCAATATACTTACAATCTTACTCAAAACCTTAAATTAGTCTCTAGCCCCATCAAGTAAATCCATTTTATCATTTTTAATATTCATACACATAATTACATAAACCACATCAAGTGGGATAACTAAATATGGCTTGATCCCTCTTCAAAGTATTGGTATGTAGACAACGTTCCCATATAAGGGCTGTGGATACATGTTCAGTGAATCTTACACACACTAATCCTTCCCTCTCTAATTGGTCAAAGCATAATGGAATATTTGGTTTGAAAATAAGATATGATATTCAATAAGATCTATAGACTTCCATCTATCAAGAATTCATGGATAGGGTTACACATACCTAGCAAACAAAACCTAAAAAGCTTAGATCCTTAGGACAATAATGACAAAGGTGGACTACAACACTGATGCCACACTTATCTAGTTTTGGTGCTCCTATCCAATCATAAAATGAATATTATATCTTATTTTGTGATAGTTTCCTAGTCTTATATAGTAAATTTTAGATCTTGTCTAAGCCATATCAGTCAATTTCTAACTAAGTCTTATTTGACATCTCTTATTACTACTTTTAGAAAGGTCAAAACTGTAATCTAGTTTATAAAAATTAATAGATTAATTATTTCATATTTATTTAATGATTTTATTACTCAAAACCTTTAACTAAATTAGGAATAATACATAAATATTCCAAAAATTATTAAATCATTATGAAATATAAGTACTCAACAAATGTTAATCCAATGGGACCAACTGAGTGAAATAAGTGACACATGAGAAGATGAGATTATTTTCAACTAGAACTATCATCAATTATTTATTTACTCATAGGGAAAAATCTTTTTTAAGATGGGGAGGATGTCATATACTAGTTTTGATAGTTCTAAAAAATTTATTAATTGACATTATGATGGCATATTGCATATGTTGATGGTTTGCACATTTTTTTGTTACGTTAGTTTTATGCATATTGATATGATTACCATGATTTTTTTAATGTATCTATATGATTATCATGTTATAATTAATTTTATTTATTGGATAATTGACATGGTTATCATGATCTAATTTATTTTAGTTGATAATTGACATGTTTATTACTTTTTGTTTAGTTCAAAAGTTATGGCTATCTATATGTGATGATTATAATGGTCAAAATATTATTGATTTACTATTTTGTGACTTTAGGGAACTATGTGATGAGATAAGATTCATGGTGGATTATAAATTACAGGGTAAGAGAATATATTAATAGTGAGATGAGACTCTAATAGGTTGGTGATGAGACATTTTGATATTCTGAATGCACTAGTCCAGTCGTATTCTATCTGATTTTTATTTCCTTATTTTGTTTATTATATTTTTCTCATCTTTTAGCATTGGTTTACTTTTTTTATTTTTATAAATATATGTTTTATTCTCTAAGTTTTTTATCTCATGATTTGAGAAACTCATATTTCATATTTTGATGCCAGTTGAGATTGTTTAATGTTTGTGTAACTTTGCCTTCATGATTGCATTACTATGTTGGTATTCATTTTTACTTTTATGATCACTTATATTGATTTATCTTGGTATTTATTTAAGAGTTGTCTTTGATCTCATATTTTCAATGGCATGAATCATTGATTATAATGTTTAAATCCTTAATTAGGCCTTGAGCTTGGATGGTTGATGAGAAGTGGACACAGTCCATCAACTCCATTACATGGACTATGATTTGATTAATTTTATGACTTTAGACTTAAGCCATTGTATCACATGAGATGATAATAATTTGGAAAATTTTACTTAGGGTTTGAATTAGGTCATGATGGAACTTTTTCTAAGATATTAGTAATCAAGTGTTTTTTATTGTCAACATGGACATAATGTTGTTTTTTTATTAGACTCACCTAGCTCATTTTAAAACCATATAGGCCATTGTTAATATTTTAATAGTTTTTCATTGACATATTTTGGGTTTCATCTTATAGATATACTATGCATGAAGTTGGGAATTTGTCAGGTCTTCATTTTTTCCATAAATAAATGCAAAATGTGGGGAACATAGTGTTTGCATTGTTCGGTCTATGACATGAGTATACTATAGTCTTTTGTGGTGTTTTGGATTTTAATAGGTTGTTAATTTTCAATGGAAAATGAGAATAGAAGGGAAACAAGGAAGTCTTGACAAAAAATAAACCCCACTAAAGACTACATTTCAATATTTTAAAGTAAGTTGAAATTCTATTAAATTATTACTTATTGCACTTATGGGTATTGATGGTAATGTGTATAAAAATAATAATAGTTCTTGGTAGAACTGGTAGTGACCCTCATTTCACTAGTTCTATATGCATTTTATTGAATACCAATATGTGACTTATCTTTAATTAGTTTTATTATTCTTGCATGTTTTTGTTCTTGGTTTTTTTACTTCAAAACATCAACCCTATTAGTATTAAGTTGAATGTGTTTATTTCTTGAATTTGTGATCATTTTTTATTATAATTTATGAGTGCTTCTTAGATTCAAATGAAGTCATTTGAGTTGTGGTTTTTTATGGCCTAGTTGTACTATGTTTCATTTAATTCAATTTTTTCTCTATTTATTTGTTTGAAGATGTACTCTACTTGTTTCAGGTGTGATATTTAGAGTTATGTTATCTCAACCTTATTTTAACCTAGCTGAGTTTTGTGCTTGTTAGATTTATATTTGGATCTTGATATGAAAAAATTGTTTTGAGACTATGTTTTAAGTATCTTAGGTGGCATTATTATTTTTAAATATCATTCATGACCCTTTATGTCTGTATATTCCTTAACTTGACTATCAAACTGATGATGGGTTGGCTAGGGTCACCAATGGAGGGATCACAAGGCTATAAGGGTGGGCTTTCCATTTGGTTCATTTTATTACTTATTTAATGAATTGGTTGTTTATGAAATACTCAAACTATAGCAATATTTTTGGAATTAAACGTACTTTAGGAGTCGAGGAAAGAATCATGCTATAGTTGCGTTGTTATCATCTTCTCATCTTATGCATTCTATATTAGTTGTTTTAATGTAATTACTTTATTATATATATATATATATATATATATATATATATATGTATGTATGTATGTATGTGTGTGTGTGTGTGCGTGTGTGTGTGTGTGTGTATATATATATATATACATACATATATATAGATATACATATATATATGTATATATATACATATATACATATATATATGTATATATATACATATATATATCTATCTATATATATATATATATATATGTATATATGTATATATATGTATACACACACACACACACACACACAGGCACACACACATATATTATATTATATATATTGGTCTAATGTACATGTTTATATAATAAAGGTTTTTGAGTTGAATATGGATTTATACTTCACTCTTGAGCTTAAGTGATTTTTGAGTTTAAATAAGATATTGAAAATTTAATTTGTGAATCATTTATTTTGATAACCAGTTGTATGCATTACTATTGGTGCATATATTTTGGTAAAGAGTAAGAGGTTTTGTATAAGGTTCATTTGATTTTTAGGTATTTATTTGAAAAATTATACGTTTCTCTATTACTGAAATGTCATTTTTGTAGTTCTTAGTTTTACTTGACTCATTTTGTATGACCTACATATGCTTGGTGGAGATATATAGTTTGGGATTATATCAAGGAAATATAGAAAAGAAAATAAGATAAGAAATAAAATGAAATCTTAATCTAAACTAACTTAATCTATGAAAGAGCCACAAATGAAAGAAACAAAACTAAATTATACCTGAGCATAAAATCAAGCTTCCTTCATTGCTGTTTGGATTTGATTTCCTCTAAAAATGTGGTTGTTCACTCTTTTAACATAAGGGCAAAATTGATAACATCATGGTATGAAATTTTTTACAATCTCACCATAATAAACATGTGATGAAGAAGCTTGAATAAACCAAAGAAAGAACCTCTAATTTATAGAATTTGGAAATGGATTTGAAACATCCATCTTGAGATGAAGATCAAGGGATGGGAATAAAAGGTAAATTTTAATTCATAATGGGAATCTTGAATTAAAAATTAGAGTTGAAAACATGCGGGACTCACAAATGAATATACAATTCATTTAGGAAAAAGATATGTTATAAAATTAGCAAGTAGATGTGAGGTGGATTATTAAATTAGATAAAATCATATAATGGAAGATAATGGGAATAAAGATGGATTATTAAACTAGATCACAAAGGACAATGGGGATAAAGGTGGATTATTAAATTAGATCAAGGATCACAAAGGGGAGAAAGGTGGATTATTAAATTAGATCATGAAAGATAATGGGAATAAAGATGGATTATTAAATTATAATGGTGGGGGATAGGTGTAGACTTTGGGCATGTAAGGATAATTTTGATTTTTTAGATTTATGAAAATTATGAATTTCCAAAATCCATGGAATTTTTAATTAGAGAAATATTAGTTAAATAACTTTGGATTAATTTAGAGGTAATAAAGTAGTGAATAATGAATAGTTAATATTAAGGATGATTAGTGAATATTAGAGATGATTATGTATTTAGTGCAAATAAGGTTAAAATCAACATAAAGTGTCTTATTTTAAATCTCTACATTTTTCCTCTCTTTGAGAAGTCATTACGAGACATTATTGAAGTAATGACTTTTAAAATAATGAAAAAGTTTATGAAAAGGTGGGAAAAAATAAAATAAAAAATTATATGAAAAAAATAATGGATGTTATGATTTTATCTTTTCCAACTGATAGGTGGAGTTTGGATAGAAGAATAAGATAATGATTGGAAAAAAATTAGGGAGCCATGATGGTGCCCCCTCGAGTATTTGTATCATAAAGTGGAAGAACACTTGAGATGATGTAGCAATAAAAATGATGAAGTGGTGAGAATGAAGGATGTCAATAAATTGAATCACTAAAAATCAATATCAAACTTTCAAGATTAAAGTTGTTGTAAAATGATTTACCCTTAGATAAAAAATAGAGAATAGATAGGAACAAGAGTATTTCTTTCTCATAAGTTGCACACTTGGATGGTACTCAAGATGTAGGGGTCACATGAGTAGAGGTGGAAGTGTTATATCTTGGTAAGTTATGGGCCTTAAAACAAAAAATATAAATTATCTAGTTCAAGAAGAAGATTTTATAGAATCGATAGTTGTATGTAGTTGATTAAGATTGATAGCATTTTAATTAATTAGGGCCTAAATTTTTAGAGAAAAATTGTTAAAAAATATGAAAATAATGGGTTGGAGGGGGAAAAATATTGGAATGGGAGGATAGGTTATAGAGATATGATAAATTAGAAAGTGTAACTAGATAGAGACTGCATGGATGGCTAAACAATTTCCTCTTGTTTTTTGTTGCCTTGCTTTAGAATTCCAACATGAACAGGTGAGTAAGAGTGGAGTAACCTAAGTTTTAATTTATCATAAAATAATAATCACCTATGATATGAAATAAACATGATGAATATATGTGTTTGATGCATAAGGACTAAAAAGATTATAATTTATGAAAAATAGATTTCATCATGATACAAAAAAACCATAATCACACTATAGTGTAATACATAAAATAATCTGACTCAAAACATGATTAAAAGAAATTAAAAAAACAAGTTGAAAGAAGATGAATGAAATTTTTAAAAAAATAATAAATTATACACAGACAAAAATGATGAGTGTAAGATAAAATAACTAAATAATAAGACATTTGATAATATAATCAAGAGTAAAGAAATTTAACGAAGACAATTTCATCAGAATCACAACAAAACTAGGTGAAAACAAAAACTAAATCAATCAACACCAAAAAAATAATCAAATGATAGGACTAACTACCAAGTCCATGGTTGAGAATTTTGGTATCCAAATCATTTAATGAAAGATGAGGACACTCAAAGATACCCATGTGGTTTTGGATATAAATGAGGACAAGTGAAATCATAGGTTAGATGAATGGAGATGATGGAGATAGTGGCCAAACTGACCCCAAGGGCCCCATGCCCTTGAATGTTGCCTACATAGTCTAAACACTCTTAACATTAAAAATGGTGTGAATGCCCATGATAATAGGGATAGAATTTAGGCCACATGTAGTTCTACCATAAAGGAGGAGAAGAAAAAGGAAGGAGAGAATGATAAGAAGAAACAATTAGAGAAGATTAAGATGGAAATGTACCCACATAATAGTAAGAGTGTGGACAATAATAATACTCATTAAAGGATGAGAGTCTAATGGAGAGAGAAAGATAAAATATGAGTGTTCACCTAGTTAGTGATGAGATAATCATAATATCCACATCACCCAAGGTAAGAGAGAGATAATAGATGAGTGGGAAATTGTATAATCATACATATAGTCATGATGTTCACCTCATCTAAGGTAAGAGAGGGATAATAGATGAGTGATTACTTATATAGTGATGTACACAATCATAGTTTCCACATCATCTAAGGTAAGAGAGGGATAATAGATGAGTGGGTACTCATATAGTGATGTATACAGTCACAGTGTCCACATCATCTAAGGTAAGAGAGGGATAATAGATGAGTGGGAACTCATAAAGTGACATATAAAATCATAATACCATATCATCTAGGGTAAGAGAGGGATAATAGATGAGTGGGAACTCATATAGTGATGTATATAGTCATAATTTCCACATCATCTAAGGTTAGAATAGGGCACACTAATAAAATGAAGGAAAATAGGTGCACCATCATTAGAAGGGGAGACAAGATGAACCTAGAGATTATAAAAATGTAGAGAAGAAGCATTAGAATGCGGATATAAATACAAAGGTAACTTGGACCAAGAAACCTTGGGATGAGGTTGTAAAAATGGTTTGAGGATGGAAAAAGGGTTGGAAAATGGTTGTGAGGTGAAAGGAATAGTTGGAGAGGAACAAGGTACAGAAAGAGAACCCCATGCATAGAATAGAAGGAAGAAAATGTGGTTTAAGAAGTGAACCTAACAATATTTTGTGAATTAAATAAATATAGTGGAAGATAGGATGAATCATACATGGATATGCATGGAGAAGAAGTAAAAACTAGTGATCACACTCTAATGAGTGAGGAACTATAGTTCTGATGGGAGAATATGAGGGAAAGCCAACAAAGGATGATGTGAAGGTAGACAAGGAGATGGGTTAAGTAGGAGTGATAAAATAGTGAGGTTATAGATAAATATGAATTTGGATAGTGATGTAAGAATCCAAAAATGTATAAGGTATAAAAAAGATCATGAAGCATGAGTAATGTCATCAAGGAAGATGACAAAAATGAAATGAAATAGAGAAATTAGAAGAAAAACAAATGGTAGAAGATGGGGGGGTTGAGGAATGTGATAAAAATAATAGATTAGGGAATTTAAAAGGAATGTGAGACAAGGTTAGAAAACATGAATGGGAAGGGGATGATTAAAAATATGGTAGGTAATGAAAGAAGTGAAAATAGGTCTAAAAGAGACCAAATAGAAACTAGTTTGGTGATGAAAATGAGAAATAAGGAAACACATGGAAGAAAGGGGAAGGTGAGAAAAGAGGAGTGGAATAAGGACAAAAAAAGGATGATATAAGATTGAATAATTAGGTGGTATCATGACCAACTAAGCATGGATAGGATAAAATATGGTAGGAAAGGAGATGATTAATGAATCAAATCATATGATGGTGTTGGAGATAAGAATGGGATGGAAGATGTGAAAGGGGTTAAGAAAAATTAGGGGAAGCAAAGGATGGGTGGAAAAGAAGGTGAAGAGATAGGGTAGGTGTCAATCAATCGGTTAGAAGAGATTTAAACACTAAATGGGTGATTAGAAGATATTGACAAGCTTAAAAGTGGTGAAGTGGTGAAGAAATAGGGGATAGAAAATGGAAAATTGATGATAAGAGAGGGAATAAGCAAAGTAATAGAGAAACACAATAAAATTGAATGAGATGAAAATAAGAAATGAATATTAGGGATGATAAGAAGAAAAAAGAAGGATAAAGTAAGGGGATAACAAGGATACAAAGCATAAAGTAAGGGGCTAGCAAGGATACAAAGCACATATACTCACATAGATGCAAAATACAAGTGTGTACAGAGGTGGAAAGAGGAAAAGGAGAATAAAAAGTGCAAAAGGATGAAATAGATAAGAAATGGAAATTATGGAAATCTTCTTAAAGGATAAAGACCCAATTGGAAGCTATTTGTGGAGGGAATAATATGATAAATTGGATGAAAAGATGAAAATAAACCAAACAAGAAGAATGGAAAATGGGAAAGGTTAGAAGAATGGAAAATTTAAAAAAAAATGGTGGCACATATATGAAGAAAAGAGGGGCGCCAAAAAAAGGGGAAACATAAGAGAAGAAAATTTGCACAAATGGGGGCTAGAAGAAACAAAAGAAATAGAAAGCATGCAAGATGTAAAATATGTGAAAGATGAGAAAAAAGAGAATTAAAATGAAAATGGCTTAGAAGTAGTGAAATAGAAGGAAGAAGGTGGTATCAAATAAGATAAAGATGTAAAAATGTTTATCGGTGTGTAAGGGAAAAAGATGATGTGAAATTAGTGAGGAAAAGAGAGTGATGAAGAGGGTATGAAAAATTACCAAGGGTAAAGGGAAATGATGAGGATGGTGGAATAAGACAAAGGAGATAGAGGGAAAGGTTAGTAAGAAGTGGAGAGAGGGACAAAAATATGAAAAAGTGGGTGGGGGAGTGAGCAACAAAAGCATGCAAAATAAATGCAATGAAAGGTGACAGGGATATCATTGAAGTAGAGTAGATGGTGGCTTATAGGAGATAAGAGAGGAAAATGAGGAAAGTTGTAAATCCTTATTTTAAAAGAGATTGACAAGATGGAAAAATGGTTAAACTAGATTGACAAGATGGAAGGAGGGAGATGATATAGAAATAGGTAGAGAAGTCTTGGAATATAAATTAGGTGACAAAAGAAAATAAAATAAGGGGTGTGGCTGAGTTGACCTTAGTAATCGAGTGATAACTATATAATCCAAAAAGACCTTAGGCTAATATATTTCTCCCAAAAATGGGAGGAGAAACAAAAAAGAAGCATTAAATGATGTTAAAATATAAGGATGCTAAGAAAAATTCAAAGCTTCCCTGATGTAGGACACCCTAAGCAAGAGGGGACTGTTAGTAATGGAAATTAGTGAGAAGAAAAGATGAAGAATAGGGATAGTAATTAGTTGTTAGTGGTTAGCTTCCATTAAAATTTAAGAACCTACATAGTCTATGGACATCAGGCCAATGTAGTTCAACACATATGAGAAGTGATGAAAAAATGGGTTGATAGATGTGTGAACTAGGAATTTCACTCAAGAGAGGTGATTAATATTGTGTTAGTCCAAAAATGCAAGCAAATTGATAAAACACACTAATTAGCATACATATATAGGCCTAGTTACTTGGGTGAGATTAATAACAAACAAAATGAAAAACAAAACTAAAAAGTAAAGAAAAACAAGAACCCATCACCTTCGTTGGATGCCCTAAATGCTTGTTGTAGTAACTTGCTTGGCTTTTGCTCATGAAGTTTTCATCAAAGGAGGCTTGGATATCTCCTCTTCTCCTTGGTACCTTGTGGCTTTGTCTTGGCTTGGCACAATATTTTGGAATCATAAATTTGGCATGTGATATCTCTTTTAATTAATTTGACATGGTAAATTTTCACAAATTAATCTTAAAAATGATGTTCATGGCCCCTCTAATTATACATTTTCAAGAATGACCAGAATCAACCATGACCATCCATCTCAAGATTGAGATGTGTGGTCATGGACTAATTAAATTATATAATTAAAATCCATAATTATCCTCATCATGACATTGGAAAAAGGGATATTAATGAGGAATGGGAGGTAATAAAGAGGCATGCGAGACCCATAATCCTAATATTTGTGGCATTTATGGCCTAGGGATGTCTTCCCAAGAAATGATGTCACCTAATGATGTATATATTCAATATTCATTTATAAAACCAAGTTTTTAACAAGTTTCCATGGAATTATTAATTAGGCCTTGATTTGGATTAATTATCTCTTAAGCATGATTAATAACTTTGTGCACAAATTACTCAAATTGATGAGAATGCCTTGTTATTGGTCTAAAATTTGACTAGATTGAAATTAAAAGTCAATGTCAGATGCATTAAATCCATTATCCCATTTAAGATGTTTCCAAAACCAAATAATAAATACATGTATCTCATATAATAAATTTGATAGAAAAGTGCAATCCAGAGCACCTAGGTGTAACATTGGCATTTTGATTTGAAATGATTTGGTCAAAGTTAGCTAGCCCATAAATTACATTACCCCATTTAGTGATACCCTAAACAAAATTGGCACTTGAATATGTCAATTTCAACTCATGTAATTTGATTTAGTGCTTTTAGGCCAAATTGTGCATTTTGGTGGAAATTGGTCAAAATCCTAATTAGAGGTTATCGATGGCCAAATTTAAGTGTCTACAGTTTGCCCTTATTTGGGAAGGCATTACAAGATATAAGCATAGTAACATATTCTAAAAGAATGAAAAGGCCTTGTATGCCTACAACTACAATAATGAAAAACTAACTATATGATAGTTTACCCCTTGAGTGAATGGTTGGCACAGGGAGGTTGAAAAATCGTCCCTCGATAAGAAGCAAAGTGAGGGGACCAAAGAAAGGAACTATGATGCGGTGAAAACATAATTATTTCCAAAAAATAGTCAAAATCACTGAGAATGCAAGTGGGATGGTGTACAATGGTTTTCTCAAAGGTAGTTACAAGCATTATACCCTAATAGTGGAAACATGGTATGATAACACAATTATTTACCCAAAGGTGGTTATAATCATTGAGAATATGGATCTACCCTAGTTAGGATAGACAAACAAGATAACAACATGCCCTTATATGGGTATAAAAATTAAAATGGTGAGAACACAATGATTTTCCCAAAGGTGCTTACAATAATTAAGAAATGCATGGGGGATGGTGTACAATGATTTTTCCATAGGTATTTATAATCATTGGACCTCAATTATGGTAAACGTGACAAACTTGGCTAAGGATGATGATAACTAACACAAAGGGTAATGATGAATTGGAACAACCTAATAGTAGGGAGATGTTCACTGAACTAATAAAGGTTGAAATTATTTCATGGTTAATTACTCTATTTTGGATATGATTGGGATTAAATTAGGATGTTCGTGTAAAAGAGATGTTGATGTCATCATTTATAAATAGAATTTTGTAAGTTAAGGTTTTTTGTAGCATGTGTCGGTAGGCATCATGGTATAACATCATGAGGACTTGGTTGAAATATGCATGAGGACTAACTCATGTAATCCAATACTCAATATAAAATAATGCATGAATTATAGAAACCATGATGATAATGTAAACATAAGAATATGGATGGATTCAAGTATAAGTGTGGGTAAGGAATCACCCAATGAACACATATAAATTGAATCAAGGCAATAGTGCTAAAATCAAACATATAGGAAAACAAATAAACAAAATAAGAAGAAATAAATAAATAAACAATGCAATAGAAACCATATGAACATTGCCCCTAAAATATAGGTGACATACTTAACAAACAAAAAAAATAGGGGAATAGAAGAAAAAATAAAGGGTTGGCTGAGTTGTCTCCATATGTGCTAGGCAAGTGAATGCTACCTACATAGTTCTATGGATGTAATATACAATAAAAAAGTTTAGGCCAAATGTAGTATCTCCTAGGGAATGTGAAGAATATGATAACTGATGAAAAAAACATAATGGATGTGATAGAATAATAGGAATGTTCTTCCAAAATGGTAAGTACATGAGATAAAAGGCCAAAGAGGCTTGGGTAAACTAAGTGATAAGTGGTTTTCTTGCAACCTAGTAAGGGTTCCCTGAATCTTTAAGGCAAAGAAATGGTTAATGTTTTTGGTTTTTTCTAATGATTTTACAAATGTTTTTGGAATTTTTTGAATTATCTCAACAAGATCAATAATGATGAAATGTCATATGGTTCAAGCTCATAAAATAGTCAGAGCATTCAAACTTAGGTTGCTCATAAAATGGTGAGATCACAGCATAGGGGTGATTGAGCTAACCTCAACAAGTATTGAGTATTGCCTATATAGTCTTACAATAGGACATCAAGTCATTTTAGTTCTACCCTTATAGCAAAGAAATTAAACTATTGTAGCAGTCAATTCAAATAAAATAAGCACAATTGGTAAAAAGGCACAGTATGGTAAAAAGGAAGTGGCAAGTTGGTATGTCAAGGCTCAACAAACAAATATTGCCCCTAGTTTGCCCATAGGAAGTTATAACTAGGACATAATGGAATATATTAATGGTACTAATTTTCCTAAAGGTGGTTATAATTGGTAGCAAGATTGGTGATAAGAAAGGAATAATAAATGAAGGATGTAACTACCAAAACTTTTGTCATACTGCTCCAAAATATGATCTCTATCTAAAGTACTTGAAAAAACTAAGGTCAAATGGTCTAAGCTTTAGAACACGTGTAGTTGGTAGAAAAGAATGGTAAATTAAGGCTAAGAGGATGGATAAGAATGATATTTATATAAAAAATAATAGTGATAAAATGGGACTACTGAAATGGTCTTTATCAATAATACATAGTGGTCAAGCATAGTATGGCTTGAGGTGAATAATATTTATTCACTCAAGAAGTTCATCTCCATCTTGTGTGGAAAGCCTATATGCCCATAATCCATAATCTACAGTAATGATGAAAGGCCCTATCTAATTTAGTTTGAAATTACCTTTATGCTTCTTCTCATCCATGGTATTCTTTTGGTTTTCTTTAATAACAAGATCACCAAGTTCAAATTTTCTATATTTGACAAGTTGATTGTAGTGGCCTTTGAGTTAGTTCTGATATGTGTGAAGATTATTGAACATAGCTATACATTTTTCATCAAGTAGGTCTAGCTCTTGTAGGATATCTACTTGATAGTTGTGATCATTTAGGACATGTTTAAAAGATATTCATAGTGAAGGCAATTCAACCTCAATGGGAAAGATGGATTTAGTACCATAAACAAGTGAGTATGGAGTGGATCCTATAAGATTATGATGATTGTTATGGTATGCACAAAAGGTAGAGAATATATGTAGGTGCCATTCATGAATGACATCATTGACAATCTTTTTGAGAAAATTGATAATGGTTTTATTTGATGCTTCAGCTTATCCATTACCTTGATGGTAATATGATATATAATATTTTTGTGTGATGTTATATTTGATAAATAATTGGTCTACATCCTTGTTCTTGAATTATACTCCATTATCGTATATAATTTCAAAGGGGATATTGTAGTAACAAATGAGATGGTTGAAGATAAATTTAAAAATTTGCTTCCTAGTCACGTAAGTGAGGGGTATAGCTTCAACCCACTTAGTGAAATACTCAGTGGTGGTAAGGATATGTTTATGACCATTAGATTAAGTGGGGTTGATATTCCCAATGAGGTCAACTCCCCATGTATCAAATGGCCATGGTGTCAACATCAATTTTAGATTTTGTGATAGGGCATGAATCAGATTAGCATGCCATTGACATTTGTCACACTTTTTTACATATGAAACTACATCTACATCCATCATGGGCCAATAGTAACCAGTATGTAGGAGATTTTTGGATAGGACTACCTCACTAGAATGAACTCCACATACTATTTCATGAATTTGTCTTGATGCTAGTGTAGACTCTATCAAATTTAAACAATTAAGTAGAGTTCCATCAAAACTATATTGGTAAAGGGTGGATCTAAGTAGAGTATAATGAATAGAATGATGAATAAAGGATTTGGTTTGTTTTTAAGATAAAATAGGAGGTAGAAATTGGTCATGAAGGTAGTTTTAAAGGTTTGAGTACTAGATAGAATTAGGACCAAAAATATCACAAATCATTGTAATGGTTGAAGGTTCATGAGCTGGAGCAAACAAATTTTCAACAAGGAACTAATATTCTCTATCTTTATTTATTTGTCAAATCTGAGAGCTGATAATAGCCATGGCATCTATAGTTCTATTGATAGCCCTTGGTAAATGCTCAAATTGGATATTTGTAATTTATTTCTTCAGGATATCGACCATAGCCTTATATGGAACCAACTTGTCATCTTTGGTTTAAAAATGGTCTATGACCTGATTGATGATTACTTAAGAATCACCATGAACCTTTAAATGAGATATATTCCATTATAATTTATATCAAAGTCCTATGATAAGTTATTCATACTTGACCATGTTGTTTGTATAAGGAAAACTAATTATAAATTATTTAGGGAGTAAATCACCTTGAGGTGTAATAAATAAGAGACATTCCCCTGATCTATGTGTAGTAAATGAACCATCAAAATATAGATTCTAGTGTTTCTCCTCAAAATGTTTGTCAATGATGGTCATTATGGATTCATAAAAAATTTAAATTTGAGTGGCTTTATGTCTACAAGGGGTGTTATAGTAAGTTGATCTACAAGGACCTATCCTTTGATTGCCTTTTGATTTACATATTATATGTCAAAATCAATAAGAAGCATGATCCATTTAGCCATTATACTTTGTAAAACTATTTTAAATAGTAGATACTTGAGTGGATATAATTTTGAAATGACCATGGTCTTATTGTTCAACATGTAATGGTATAGTTTCTGAGCTATGAAGACCATGACTAGACAAGCTTTTTCAATAGGTGCATAGTTATGTTCATATGTGACCAAGGTATGCCCTAATTAGTATACTACATGATATTTTATATTGTTATCATTTTGAGACAAAAGTTACTCTAAGGCATTATTGGTAGTTGATAGATACAATAAGAATGGCCTTCCTAACATAAGAGGTAACAAAATAGGTGGATTAACTAGTTAGTCCTTGAGTTGTTGAAAATTTGTTTAGTAGTGGTTATTCTAGTGAAATGCAACTCCCTTATTTAGAATATGTGTAAATGGATGACACTTGTTTGCTAACTGAGAGATGAGGCATTAGATTGACTATATCTTGCCTTATAAACTGTAGAGTTCTTCAAATTAGTTGGTGGTGGCATCTTGATTATAGCATGGACTTTGGCTGAATTAACTTCAATGCCCCTATGAGACACAATGAAGCCAAGTAACTTTATTGAGGTTATTATAAAAAAACATTTCTTTGGATTGAGTCTAAATTTATACTCCTACAATATTTTAAATATCCTATATAGCACTACTAGATGGTCAACCTTGGTTTTGGATTTTCCTAAGTCATCATTGACATAGTCTTAAACAATTTCATGCATATTATCATGGAATATGATAGTCATGGCCCTTTGATATGTATCTCTAGTAATTTAAATACAAAATGGCATTACTTAATAAAAAAAGGTTCCCCATGTAGTGGTGAATACTATTTTATGTTGGTCTTCTAGTGTTATTCTGATTTAATTGTATCCTAAAAAGCCATCCATGAGTGAAAGCATTTCATAACCTATTGTGAAATCGATGATCATGTCAATATTAGGAAATGGAATGTCATCCTTAAGACAAACTTTGTTTATGTCTCAAAAATTAGTATAGATTCTAATTCCTTCAATCTTTTTGCTAATAGGTAAAACATTAGATATCCATTCTGAGTATTTAATAGACCGAATACATCCAACATCTAAGAGTTTTTCCAAATCTTTCTTTACCAAGACAATAATGTAAGGATGTAACTTGCATAGCTTTTGTTTCACTAGTTTGACATTAGGATTGACCACAAGGTGGTGTAGAACTAAGGTAGGGTCTAAACCTAGCATGTCAAAATAAGTCCATGTAAAGATTTCTACAAATTCTCTCAATAGAGCTATAAAGACTTCATGTTCCTCCTTAGTGAGGGATGCACCTAATTTTATCCATTTCAGGTCTAACGGAGTCCTGATGTTTACCTATATTGTATTTTTGACTATAAGGGTTTCACCATCTTCTAGGATAGTAGGCAAATACTTAAACTATTGGACTATATCAGGGTCCTCCATTAGGACTTGCTCTTCAACATCTCCTAGGCATGATGAATCTGAGTCCCCCAATGGGAGATCTAGCTATGTGGAAAAAATAGTCAAAAATTATTGAATAATTTGATCAAATACTTATTGTTACACAAAAATAAACTTAGATCCATAGGCAAGTTCATCATTGGTGGTCTCCTAGTCTAAATTCAAGTAATAATGAACACCCCCATCTAACAGTGCCTTAAATAGGTTTTCACCACTAGACTAGCCTTCATATTTATTTTTCCCTTGGTCAAAAATCACCTCAAAGAGGTTTTCACTTGGGGACCTCAATGTTTTATTTATTTGTTTTTGGCTAAGGGTATTCACCCGCTCTCTAAAATAAGCTTCAAGATCTAATGTAATTAAGAATCCTAATTTATGATCTCCCAACAGAATGTTGTCTCTAAGGCGTAAATATTCATAGAATGCCTCATCATTCTAAAACTCATCAATCAAAAAATTGGATTCTTATTGGTCCCAATCTATCAATTGGGGATAGTATAATGGCAATGGGTTATGACAAATGATTGGGGTAAGAGTATATATGGCATTGTTATTGAATAGGTTAGTCATAGCTAGGTCATCAAAAGTAAGGTTATGATCAGACTTTGCTTTTCTATTATCATTATCATCACTAGCCACCAGTGATGAAACTTGAATAAGATATGTAGGGTCACCCCTAGGTGGTTTAAATTCAAGCTCATAGGGTCTTTTGTACTTAGTCATGGAAATTGGCTCAATGGTTCCTTGTTAATTTAGTCTAAGGCCTTTTCATTTATAATCTTGATGTTATATGATCATATTAGGAATAAGATACTTTGCACTTTTATAACAATCAACTTGGTTATCATTGTATAGCCATGATTCATCCCCTTCAAGAAGGTCTAGTTCTAGGCTAGATGATGGTATGAACATGATAGGTCCCTTATCTTTGTTATTTTGTTTCCAATGCATATGTTAGGTATTTTTAGGTCACCCAAAGGTCTTGAGATTTTGAGGAAGATTGGAAATATATAAGGTTTTATGGGTTACATACTCCCCTGGGCCATTATCTAAAATGGTAAAATGATTGGAAGCTTCTATAGGTGGCATGTGGGAAAGGGAATATAAGGTATTAGGATCTATGTAATTATCTTTTGGAGGATCAATAAGTATGTCTTTTCCTTTATCCTACTTGAAACTTGGATTCATTTTTTATTGATAATTGTAACTTTGAAACTTAGTCTCAAGATGTTTAGTGTTCATATGGATGTAAATATCTTGGAATATTCAATTCTATCCCTAAGTGGGAGAACTTGATATATTAGTGCAGAATTGATGGGACTAAATGAATCTCATGTAACCAAGGCCTACCTATAAGCATATTATATGACAAATTAAGATCAAGCATATGGCAAAGTGTATCATGGGTCAAAGGCCTAATGATAACTAGTAATCTAATGATGCCTTGTGATTCTCTTTCCTAATTATCATAGGATTTGATAGTTATCATTTCTAGATGTATATCTTCCATTGTGTATGCAAGAAGCTTGATGAGCTTTAAAGACACTATGTTAAAGCCTAATCCATTTCTATAAGAACATGCTTCAATTTATGGCACTTTATATAAAATTTTATGTAAAATGGATTATTATGGAGTGGGCCAAGGGAAGACATATCACTTTGGTTAAATGTGACTTGTTGGAATGGATAAAGTTATCCAACCAAAGCTTGAAACTTATTAGGGGATATGTCACTAGCAATAGTGGATTGAGTTAAAAAATCATTCAAAATGCTCTTGTGGATTTTTGACATTCACAACAAATCTAAAATAGAAATTTGTGCTAATGTATTTTGTAATTGTTCCACAATATCAAACTTCTTATCTTAGTCAATGGTGAATGGTTTATTTAGAGGTTGAATGGTTGGTTGGATAACAAGCAAAGTGGTAGATGGTTGTGGACCTGGGATAGTAATCTTTGACCTCTGAGTTATGATTACATAATTGAGATTATATGTTGGACCATAAATGCTAAAAAATGTTGGGAATGGTTTGGGACTAGATTAGACAAGTCTTAATTGATGGTGCACTTGTATGAAATCATGTGGCAAGGGTGAGTTATTAGTATATGGTCCAAAAATTGGAGTCCCGATTTGCTAGTTTGTCTATGGGTAGTCCTAAGTCAAAGAAGGATTATCCATATAATTTGGTTGAGTGGTATTGTTTAGTAATGGTCTAGATTGATTAGTGCTCAGTCTAAGATTAATAGAGATGGTATTAACATTTCCCCCTACAATATGACTTACAATCCCATTATAGTCATGTGAAATTGCATGGTAGGTTATTTAGTTGTTACCATTCTAACCTTGGTTTTGTCCATTATTCTGATGTTGTGGGTTCTACTTTTGATTTTGTTGATTCAGCTAGTTTGGTCTTTGATTTTGATATTGTTGATTTTATTGTTGCACTAGCTAGTGTTGTTAATTGTTATGTTGTTGTTATGTGTTATGTTGGGGAAAGGGGTTTATATAAATCCCAAGAGTTTTATTTGAAGTGGAATAATGATTATCAAATGTTATCTCCCCATTCTCCAACATATTCTCAGTCAAATTCTTGATTTG
Organism: Torreya grandis; assembly: GCA_037957365.1. Taxonomy (NCBI): domain Eukaryota; kingdom Viridiplantae; phylum Streptophyta; class Pinopsida; order Cupressales; family Taxaceae; genus Torreya; species Torreya grandis. Next base: position 52,129 of record JARHVA010005212.1, read on the forward strand.
CACACATCTTTGTAGATTATACCCACTAAATTGATGATATTCACAGAATTCATTTTCATGGTACCAATCAAGATAAGGAATGCCTTGGGGATAATGCTTTAGTATAGGCCAACTAATTAGATTAGCAGTGTCAAGTTTACAAAATACAAACTCAATAGGCTCTCCTAGGTCACTAAAGATGCAATGCGTAGGCACAGTTCTCCTTGGAAGAGGGGTTTGTAATGGTAAAGGTTTTTGAATTTATCACATAGGTCTTGGTTGTTTTTATTTCAATGTTGGTTATAGAGGTTTTTGGTTAGGAATAAGCTAAAAAGGTAGTGAAGATGATGTTTTTACTATTTGGATATGATGTGATTCAGTTAATCCATTACCTACAACATTATTATTGTAGTTGAATTACTTTAATCTATCTTACTTATTGGCCTATGTTGGTTTTGATGCTTGCACTTGGATTAGATGTTGGTTTTGGCCACTTCCATAATTTCTACCTTGATTTTGATTAGTTGACATAATATTAATGATTCATTTATTAATAAGGGCTCACTCAATCAACAAGCCTTTGTTGATGATCTCCTTAAAAGTATGTGCACATTGTAGTTCTAGATGATAAGCTATCTCACTATGATAATTTTTAGTAAACATAACAGTTAATTATTTATATGGTAAACTATGGTTGAATGGGATTACAAGGGCTCTTCATCATGATATATAACTTACAAAACTCTCACTAGCCTTTTGTTTTATTTATGTTAATTCAACCAATGAAATCTCATGTTTGAGATTATAGGAAAAGTGTGGCACAAAATTATTAGAAAGATAATAAAAATAAATTACTAAATTCCTAGGAAACTTTAAAAACCACTCAAGGGATTTTCTAGCCAAGCTCTTTAGAAACAAAAATAAAATGTATATATCAATATATGCCACTAGTTGACATGTGACAAAGAACTTGGTTAAATGGGCCTTAGAGTCACAATTCCCTTTGTATTTATCAAACTTTAGTGGTTCATATTCTAGAGGAAATGGCATTCTCAAATACTCCATGTTGAATGGATAAGGACACACATCATCCAACTTAAACTTTTTAGTCTATTTCCCAACCTAAATGGTAGCAATTGCATCCTTTATCTGTTATAATTTTTGGGATAGGAAACTAGAAGGAACATTGGTTTGAGGGAGAATATTGGTTTGGGTAGATGGTTGGGAGGTCACAAGTGGGACACTTTGACTAGGGTATGATGGACATATTTATTGGGGTATATTTTTTTGGTTGAGAAATGGACTAGGAATATGCATACATGGATTAGGATGTACTTGAAATTACACATTTGGTTGTGTGGTATTCTAGTTTGGGTAGGCTATGAAGGTTTGACTTGGAGAATTTTTTGGTTGGGATGGAGGGATATAACTATACTATGTTTGATGTGGTTTAAAATGGACATGCTATTGACTAATCAAACCTTGTTGTTGAGTTAGAACTTATGGACCAAGACCCTGTCTCTAAACTTGTGGCACATTTTGAGCCAATTATTGTCTAGTAGGTACTTGAGAAACATGTGAGCCTCCTTATTACACAAATCCTTATTAGGAAATGAAATCATGTTGAATATTAAACATATGTCATTGACCAATATTTACAAGTTGTTGGCTACTCAACATTTGGTTTTGGATTAGTACATTGGTCTGTGATTGAGGAGGTATATTTGTCACTACCTGACGAGGTGGAACATTAGTTTCCCCTTGTTGAGGTGGAAATATATTTGGCCTCTATTAAATTAGTACACTAGATTGTGTCTTCTATTGTAGAATACTAATCATCACTTGTTGAGTAGGAGTAGGATTCATCACATTCAACTATTGAGGTGCGATATTAGTTATTCATTGACTATGTAATCCTATTAGTTTCATACTTGCTAAAGCAGCTAGTTGAAGTTGGGATGTAGAAACTCCTACTCCCTGGTATGATGGTCTAGTCATGGTATTAACTATAGGCATATGTTGTTGAATATTTATTTGTGAATTAGTATCACTTTGATTTGGATTGGAAATTGCTTTCACATTATCCATTATATTTTTCTCATTATTCTATGTAGAAGCAGAAGACACTTCTTCAATAATGGGCATATGCAACAAGTTGTCTACTGAAGTGTTTTACATGAATGGGTCTAAACTCTAATTTTCTTGACCAATTAACTCTACCAAAACTCCTATTGAATAAACTAAGTCAATAAAAGGTTTGTTCACCATGGTCATCTAATTGAAATTTCATGTTAGATTTAGGTAGGTTTGATATGTTATTTGCATTTGGTTGAAGTTGTCTTCCATTATATTTTTTCCTTTATTAGGTATATTAGGGTCTTGATAGATTTTTTGGACTAGAGATAAAGGATTGCTAGAAGAAGCTTGTTAATCATAAATTATGTTGTGGGGTATCATTGTTAGGCTTGGTAAATTCTCATGAGGGAAGTATGCTAGAAACTTGGCCCCTACCTCTATGGCTCAAACCAAAATCTCATATTTATTCTCCAATAAATGATTTTCAAACAAAAAATAGGTCATACGTGGAAGATGTATTAGTAGAGGATGATTTTTTAGGAGCTAGTTCGTCAGCTGTGAGTATTATAGCTAGGTATTGTGTGATTTGTTCTTGGTCTTGTTTTGAATAAGGTGGTGTATTAACCAAATATTTAGCCAATGGATCTTGGATTTATACCCATAATTGAGTATTATAATAGGGAAAAATATCCATCTCATAAGCAATATTATCCATGTAGGGGTCTTACACCATTTATTCCTATGCAACCACATTACTAATCCCTGGATTGTACATGAGTCCACTACGAGTATAGGAATACATATTGGGATCCATAGTCAAATATTAGTGATAGAAAGGGAAGATAGTTCTACAAAATATAAAAAGATAATGTCTAAAAAGATGATGTTTGAAATTTGTATAGATTTGTCAAAAATCAAAAGGTTTATGCAAATATTTATGATAACACAAGCTAACATTAAGTATCTAATGTTACACATCTTACAAAAAAATATTAAGTAAATAAACAAAAAATCAAAATGCATAACTATGCCAAAGTGGATGATATGAATCCAAGTTTTGATGAACTTTGTACAAGCAAAATTGATGATTTCATGTGGGCAACACAACACCTCTTTTTCTAAATGAAAATGAGGATTATATGTTTGGTTTGCATTGTTTGTTTACACCAAGTTTTGACTCCAAACAAGACTTTAATCTAAGACAAAACCAACTAATTAATCTCTCTTAGATCCTAAACTGAAAAGGTTGATTGGTATTGTTGGAATCCATTAATATACCTCATTTGAGAATATTTTAAGTGTTAATCCAAAAATAAATGTGTATTATATATTAGGATTTTTACACCCCCCTTCTCTAAAATCATAGTACTACAACATGGACCTTGAGGCCTAGTTTGCACCAACAATACTTCTATGGCAATTGGGTATTTATCTAAGATCTACAAGTTTTTGAATGTTTTAGGGGAATAAATTGTACAATAACTTTCATGTAAAATAATGCAAAAGAAAATCATGGATTTTGGGTCTATATCACTTGGATTGTTACAAAAAGGTCTAGTCATTTTTGCAACCACTACATCCTACTATTCACTCAATGTAGTGTGATGTCTAGATTTCCACTACATCCCATGTGCAACTCCAATATGGAGCCAAATGAAGTCAATGTTGGGAGGTGAAACCTTGAGTCAAAGCTTCCCTAAATAACACATGGGAGGTAATGATGTCCCCTTCATAAGCCAAGTTTACATGAAATAAACAAAACATAAAATAGAAATACTTTAGGGTCATTTTCAAGGTCACCGAATAATTTTGTGAGTTTTTTGAGAGTGCTTTAAATGACACTCTTTCTATGCCTTGGACTTGGAAATTTGAAAATAAGGAAATCACTTTTGATTCTAAGTATTCCCTAAAGGGGAAAAATAGAAGAGTGTACATGCAACATCCTTGTATTTTTTGAAAACAAAGTGTTAATTGAAACAATGAAAACAAAATTGACAAGTGTGTTCAATTTTAAGCCCAAATGAAAGATTTGGTGGTGTTCATTTGATCCCTTGGTCCTAAAATTGTAAAATTTGAAAACTAATTATAAAAACTTACTTAAGCACCTAAATGTTATATTAAGTACCAAAATAATGTTCTTAGTTCATTTTAAATCATATAAAAGATGATTTAAACTCATTTTAACAATTTTACAAGTTGGTCCTACAAGAAAAATGTTAGCAAGTGGTTTAGCTTTGAAGCATTTTTAAAGATGAAATAATTAACTTAGGAAAATGAACTCTCAGTTTGACATAGTGGAGTTGGGATCTGAGTTAGGGTGAGTTGGGATCTGAGTCAAGGCAAGTTGGGTTAAGTCAAGGTGAGTTGCGATTCGAGTTAGGGTGAGTTGGGATCTAATTTGAGGTGAGTTGGGATCTAAGTTGGGATCTGAGTCAGGGTGAGTTACAATCTATGTTGGGGTGAGTTGGGATATGAGTTAAGATTAGTTGGGAACTAAGTCAAGGTGAGTTAGGATCCGAGATGGAATCTGAGTTGGGATCTAAGTCAGGGTGAGTTGGGATCTGATAAAAAAACCCTAAGCTCCAAAAAATAAGCTTTTTACTCAAATCTTCACCTTTTTCTTTCACACTCCAAGATCCTACATGACAATGGTTAGTATATTACTTATAGGTGATATTTGATCAAATTTGTGGGGTGCATTCCCACTAGTCATGCCATTATGTGAACTAATAATTTGACTCAAGAGAGGTGATTAGTATTGTGTTATTCCAAAAATGCAAACAAATTGATTAAAAAACACACTAATTAGTATACATCTCTAGGCCTAGTTACTAGGGTGAGCTTAATAAATAAAAAATGAAAAACACAACTAAAAATTAAAGAAAAACAAGAATCCTTCACCTTACTTGGATGCTCCAAATGCTTGTTGTAGTGGCTTGCTCAGCTTGGGCTCATGAAGTATTCATCAAAAGAGGCTTGGATATCTCCTCTTCTCCTTGGCACCTTATGGCTTTGGTTTGGCTAGGATCAATATTTTTGAATCATAAATGTGGCATGTGAGATCTCTTGGAATAAATTTGACATGGTAAATTTGCACAAATTAAGCTTAAAAATGATGTTCATGGCCTTTGAATTTATAGATTTTCAAGAATGACCAGAATCAACCATGACCATCCATCTCAAGATTGAGATGTGTGGTCATGGATTAGTTGAATTATTTAATTAAAATTCATAATTATCCTCATTATGACTTTGGAATAATGGATATTAATGAGGCATGGGAGGTAATAAAGAGGCATGGGAGACCTATAATCTTGATATTTGTGGCATTTGTGGCCTAAGGATGAATTCCAAAGAAATGAGGTCACTTGATGATGTAGCTATTAAATATTAATTTATAAAAACAATTTTTCAACAAGTTTCCATGGAATTATTAATCAGGCCTTGATTTGGATTAATTATCTCTTAAGCATGATTAATCACTTTGTGCAAAAATTACTTAAATTGATTAGAATGCCTTGTTATTGGTCCAAAATTTGACTAGATTGGAATTGGAAGTCAATGTCATATACATTGGATTTGTTATCCCATTTAGGATTTTTCCAACACCAAATAACAAATACATACATCTTGTAAAAGAAATTTGATAGAAAAGAGCAATCTAGAGCACCCAAGTGCAAAATTAGCATTTTGATTTGAAATGATCTGATCAAAGTTAGTTGGCCCATAAATTGCATTACCCCATTTACTGATACCCTATCCAAAATTGGAACTTTAATATGTCAATTTCAACTCATTTAATTTGCTTTAGTGTTTTTAGGCCAAATTGTGGATTTTGGTGGAAATTGGTCAAAAGTCTGATTAGAGGTCATCGATGGCTAGATTTAGGTGTCAATAGGATGAATGGTGATATGAATCCATGGATGTTAGTAACCCACTTTATCTATTAATTTAATATTATGATTTATTGATATGATGGATTTATTTTCTCCCAAGCAATGATATATTTAAGGAATGAATCGAGAATCATATCTCCTAAGATAAGCTACACATTTTAAGGTGCCCCATAAATCAAGATTCATAAGAGTGGATATGGGAATGATATATCCTATTAAATATATATGAGATTAGATCAGTTGGCTAATTTAATTAAAAGGGACAATAAATTTGGTTTTCGCGATGACACTTTCCCAAAGCACTAGCTTATTGGTTTTCCCTCGTGGATGAACAATTTTTTTTTGTTTCTTCATTTTTTTGTTTTTGATTTTATTAATTTTTTTCTTGTATTTGTATTTTTTATATGTTTGATTCACATGCCCTCTATAGAGATGGATTATACTATTTAATTATTATACAAACTCAACATTAGAGGACCAAACATTGATGAGAGATAATGCTATGGAAAATGATTATAGATGTGATAATAAAAAATGTATTAAATAGATGTAACATGATGTATATACATGAAACTTTGTGAATGTGCTAATAGTTTTTTTATAAGTGATGACCTAGTTATTTTGTTTACATAACATATGATTTTTTATTTGTATCGAAAGAATGAAAGGGGTAATAGGATAAGTATGAAATGGGGAAGATGAAAATCAAAAATCAATTTTTTTCATGAAAAGGGAAGGTGACCTAATCCTTAAAATCAAAGGGAAAAAATTTACTTCTTGTTAAACTCAAAAAATACTAACTTTAATAGATATGTCTAGAGAGAACTATCCCTAATATAATTGGTAAATATGATAAAGTTATCCTTTTAATCATAAACATATGGATAAGCTCTCAATTTTTTAATAACTTTTTTTGGACACTTTTTGATTTATTATACAATACATATTTTTTATGACCCAATACATGTAGTCTCATGTGACTAAGAAGACACATGGGCTCATCACTAAATACTATCCTTAGGTGTGTAAGGGAATCCCTCCCCAATGCTAATCCCACACAACTAGTGAGATGTGAGGGCTCAACACTAAAGATCAATGAAAGGTGAGAGATGTGGAATTTGAATTTGATGTTACATAATATTAAGACAAGGTCTCATTTAATTTGGAAGTAATTTACCCATAATTCTTGGCCCCATGAAACTATTAATATGTAAGGTCTCATCACCTAAGACCAAGATAGATGAGTAAAGTTAAAATTATTTTTGGTATCATGCTAATGTTTTCTGCATAGAGCGAATTATAAGAAGAGACTTTGTCATAAATAATATTCTAGACTAAGCTATAGGCTAGTTTTGTCTAAGTCTCACAAGAAGATCTAGGGAAAATAAATGTAATTTATTCATAAGAATGAAGGCAAGAACCAATGTAATTATAATTTTAAAAATGTTTCCCATGGGATAATAGGGTGATATGAAAAAGTGAAAATATATGATTATCCACATTTTGAAAGTTTATGTTAAATGAACTAACAACTAAATAATCACCAAAACATGACATCAGATATGCAAGGCAAAACATAAATAATGGAAAATGCAATGTAATGAGGTAAATGTTAAATGTAACTATAAATGGGCTTCCCCCATGTGTCAAGGTACTTGTAGACAACAAGTTCAGTTTCTTTTTTATTTTTGATTTTTTTAAGTTTAATTTTATTATATATATATATATATATATATATATATATATATATATATATATATATATTTGTTTTTGATGTTTTATGAATTTTTTTCACTTTTAGAAGTTTTAAAAACTAGAATATATATAATAACATTAGAATGATTTAGGTGTAAAATCTTTTGAGGTGCATGATGTTCATCAGTTCATAAACCTCTTCTCCATTTTTAGTAGGTAATATATAAGATCCAAATCCATATTTGTAAATGATAACATATGGCCCCAACTAATTTTGTTCAAACTTTCCTTTCTTCTCTCACTCAGCATTTATATTTTGTTGGTTTTCCTTGAGAACAAGATCTATGATTTCAAACTCCCTGGGTTTAATTTGCTTATTATAACTATGGTAAAGATGATTATGGTATACATGAAAATGGTTTAAAGCATTAAGTATTTTCTCATTTATAAGTTTTAGTTCATTGAGGTGTGGATTATGATAGGATTCTTCATCAATGATTTGTTGTAAAGATATATGCAAAGATGGAACCTCAACTTTGATTGGTAGAATAGACTCACTACTATATACAAGGGAGTAAGGGGTTTCCCTAGTGGTTGTGTAGATTTTAGTGTGGTATGCCTAGAGGGTGGGATATAATTGTCTATGCCATTCATGACCAACTTTTTTGACGACTCTTTTAAGGATGCATAAAATGTTTTTATTGGTTTCCTCAACTTGGCCATTGCCTTGCATGTAGTAAGGAGTAAACCACTTATGCTTGATGTGATAAGTATGAAAAAGAGATTTAAATTCCTTATTCTTAAATGATTTTCCATTATCAAAAATGGTAGTGGAAGGGATACCAAAGTGACATACAATGTCATTTAAGATAAATCTAGATATTTACTTTCCAATGACATAAGTAAGGGGTATTGCCTCAACCCACTTGGTGAAATACTCTATTGCCATTATGTTATGTTTATGGCCATCAAAAGAATTGGGATTTATTTTTCCAATTATGCTTATCCCCTATGTGGAGAATGGCTAAGGTGTAGTGATAGGTTGTAAAGCTTATGATGGATTATGGATAAGGTCCCCATGTTTTTGACAAGGTATGTATTTCTTAACATAGGCACATGAATTAGATTCCATTGTAGGCCAATAGTAACCTACTCATAAAATATTCTTTGCAAGGACCATGACACTTAAATGTACCCCACATATTCCCTCATGGAATTCCCTAATGGCCAAAGTTGATTACTCAAAATTCAAATAATGTAAAAGAGTTCCATCATTGCCTCTATAATATAAAGTGTTGTATAATATGGTGTAGTGAGAGGTACATTGGATAAAGGACTTGAGTTGATTATGGACATGTTAGAGGGTATGGTATTATTATGAAGATAGGTATAGATGTCATATTACCATGGAGAAGTGGGACCAACCACTTTGCAAACCATTCTTGAATCAGGTGTATCATAAGTTGGTATCATTAAGTACTTAACTAGGAACTTGTTATGTTTTTTGCTTAAATCTAATAGGGAACCAATGGTAGTGATAACATCTACTACTATATTATTCATTCTTGTCACATGTTTAAATTAGATGTAATCAAAAGAGAATTTAAAATTATCCACCATTCTCTTGTAAAGGATAAAATTATCATCATGATCTTAGAATTCATTAATGACTTGATTGATTATAAGCTTAGAATCACCAAACACAAGAAGGTGTTTGACTCCCCAGTGTATTTCCATTTTGAGGCCTACTCTGAGACCTTCATACTCTGTTATGTTATTGGTGTAAGGGAAATAGATTATGAAAGTCTTGGGAATGCAATACCCATTAGATGTGACCAATAATATACTTGCCCCTGATCTATGATTGGTAAAAAAACAATCAAAGATGAGTTGAAAAACTAGAGCCTTGTCTATATATATTATTGCTTCATTTAGGAACTCTACAATAAGAGGTGCTTTATGATTGAATGGTGATTTATCCAATACATCTACTAATATGAATCCTTTGATTACTTTTTTATCTACATACTATAAATAAAACTCACTAAGAAGCATAACCCACCTAACCATCCAGCTAGTTAGAGCTATTCTGAATAAAAGATATCTAAGAGAGTCTATCTTAGTAATAATCTTGGTTTGATTGTTAAGCATGTAATGCCATAGTTTTTGGGAAGAAAAAATAACTACTATACATGCTTTTTCTATCTGATAACAGTTGAGCTCATATGATATCAAAGTTTTTCTTAGGAAATATATTGCTTGCTCTTTTCCACTATCATCATGTTGTGCTAATAATTCCCCTAGTGCAAACTAAGTAGCTAAAATATATAAAAAGAAAGGTTTTATTGGAAAAAATTGGCACTAGAATTGGTGGGTTGGAAAGATATTTTTTAAGTTTTTAAAATGCTTTTTCAAAATTCTCATTCTAGGTAAAAGGTGTGTCTTTCTTTAGAAAAAATGTGAAAGGGTGACAAATGTCTGCAAGTCAAGATATAAATCTCTTGATTGCTTGAATTTTTCTTTGTAGACTTATACATTGTTTAAGATACTTAGGTGGAGGCATATCCGTGATAGATAAAACTTTAGAGGGATCAACTTCTATGACACATTATGAAACAATGAACCCCAACAACTTTCTTGATGTCACACTAAACACACATTTCTTAGGATTCAATCTCATGTTATACTCTCTCATGCGCTAAGAAATATGGTGAAGCATGTGAGGGTGTTCTTCTATAGATTTATATTTAGAAAGAATGTCATCAACATAGTCTTCAATAATATCAAGAATAATGTCATCAAAAATCATATTCATTACTCATTGATATGTGGCTCCAGTATTTTTCAAACTAAAAGGCATTACTTGATAGTAGAATATTTCCCATGGAGTTGTAAATGTAGTTTTGTGTTAGTCTTGAGTAGAATTTTTTATTTGATTATAGCCTAAAAATACATCCATCAAAGACAACATCTCATGACCTATGGTTGAATCTACAATCATGTCTATGTTGGGTAATGGAAAAACATCTTTTTTGGCAAGCTTTATTGATATCACAAAAATTTATGCAAATTATGATCCCTTGTGGTTTATTTTATACTAGTATAATGTTAGATATATAATATAAATAATTAATGGGATGCATGAAACCAATAGCCAGCTATTCCTTTAGTTCCTCTTTTACTAATAGTGCAAACTTATTATGCATCTTATAGAGGTTTTGTTTGATTGGTTTAGTATTTGAATGCACCACAAGGTGATCTACAAATAATTTTGGATAAAGCCTTGGAATATTTTCTTAAGACCATGTAAATACGTGAGAGACATAATGAAGTAGATGTGTAAATATGTCATTTTCTTCTTGAGTAAGTGATATAGCAAGTTTAATAATTTTAGGATCTTCTTCAGTGCTAATGTTCATAAGAATAGTTTATTTAGAAACTAGAGTTGATCCATATTTTTAATTTAGGGGTTGTGTAAGAATATGTAAATCTTCCTCAAAATCTATTTGGTTGGATGTAGAAGCTAAATTAATATTGTTATGTAATTTCTATTAACCAAATTATGTTGAATCATATAACTAAATTATAAACCCTTTCATATGGTCACCTATTGGAATCTAATCCCTTGTTCTCAATAATTCAAAAATAACCTCATCATTCTAAAAATGATCAAGGCAAGAAGTTGTATTTTGGTCCCACTGTATGAGGGATGGATATGCAATATCAAGTTTAAGAACAACATTCTCATGAAATAGGTTGGTGAGGTTAAGGCATTTAAAGAAGCTAAGTATGGAACCTATCTCACTATTTGAAGAATCATCCTCTGACTCACTAAAAGAATCACTTTGGAAAAGTGTGAGATGCACATTGAGTGGGTTAAATCATATACCATGTTTTTTTTTTTTTTTTTTTGATAAGATTGATGGATCCTTATTCATGGAGTCCAAGACATTTACCCTTATAGTTAATTATATTAAACATGATGGATTTGGTAATGGGATAATTTTATTAGAGAAACAAAGGGCTAGTTCATCAGAATATAGCCAAGAAGGATTGGAACCTTTGATATGTTCATCTAAAAGGAAACCATATTCTATAAATATTGTATTTCTAGGATTCTTAACCATTATATTATCCTTTAGATGGTATCTATGTTGTATAAGAGTAGGCTTTTTGGTCATGGGCCTAATCATGTGCCTACCTAGTTATCTAGGTCAGATCTAGCCTAGTTCTAGAGGGGTGTAGACCTTGACAATTCCTATGAAACTCAACATTTAACACTTGTTGGTGTTGGCATTAATATACATAAGGAAAAATAATTATTTTCTCACTTGAATTGTAGTAGAGAAAGGATTGGGTTCTATGTTGGGCTAGTTGTGCCATGACGTAACTCTATTCTTTAGGTGCTTTAGTTATTGAAATGATGTTTGGAATTCATGGGCATAAGTATAGGGTTTCATAGGCTCAATGGAATTCAAGTGCTTGAGGGTCAATTGGGTGCCATTTTAAGGGACTTAGGCATAGTCTTGCACTTAGGTGCATATATCATTTATGGCATATGGTTCATTGTCATCCATAGGTATGCCATGAAAAAACTAGCTTGGAAGCTCATGAGGACTCAATACAAACATTTGATAGAATGAATTATGTAACCAATAAACCTTCTAAAACTTAAATATTTATCTCATTAACCATTTTTACAAATCATTCTTCATTAATATGTTAAATAATAATACATACATATTCCATATAAATTAAGTGCTTAACATAAACTACTAAGGCCTAAACTCATAGGTGAGCTTGGTCATTACAAAGGGGAGTGTCAAAATGCATCTTGAGATAAATTATAATCCTAAGAAAATATTATAGAAATAATTTACTATATATTCATTACTATAATTTGCCTCTTTTATTCAACTGAACTCAACTTCCTTTTATAAGCTTTAGATCATCCTAGATTCATGGGGAATGGGGGATGCCAACTATTGAACTAGTAATAGAGGTACACATTTTACCACTCCAACTATGCTTTATCTTTAATGTACAATCTCTATCTTATGCATCTATTTCCTAATGTTACATGATTCAAAAGGAATTGCTTGTCTTTAATGGTTGGTCACTATCCCATGCACCCAGTTCCCAAAGATACTTAGATTTGTTAGATACCAACCATCTAACACCACTAAAAGATAAAAAATCAACCATACACATAGTTGCCTTATGCCTATGTGTTTTTTGAGTTGATGTGGATCCATTACCTATCATGAAATAGGGCCTAACATTACCCCATATTAAAATATTAGTCTTCCCTCAAACTATCCTTCTAGCACCTTAGCTTCACAAAATTTGGGCGTGTTCCACTATAGTTTCTCCTTATATTCATCAAATCCCTATATCATAAGCTTGATTTATTGGATGGTGCTATCAATCTCCATAAAGGTAATCTCAATCATAAGCACATTAGTGTTATCTAGTTCCTTAGGAAAGGATTCCAACCTTTCCTTTGCCTTTAAGACCCCACCATCTAAGATGGCTCCTTGTTCAATCACCTTTATCTAAAAGGTACAAAAGAGATCCTCTAGGTCTTTTTCTTGGGTCTTCAGCTGGGCACTCAATAGTTTAACATGTGACATTATCTATGTGTACTTAGCCCTACTGATATTGAATTCTTGTTTCATCAATGCCTCATGTTATTTCACCTTTTGGCTGTATGCATCGATGACTGATGCTTGGGTGGAAAATTTGTAAAATATGACATCAACATCATCTACTTGATCCTCTAGTCTTAAAAAGAGGTCCTCAAACTCATCAATATTTTTTTGATCTCTTTATTTATGGTTTCACAAGGTTCTTCTTATTCTTCCTACACTAAATTCATCTAATGAATCATCTTTTCAACCAATGTGCATAACTTATCTACTTCTAAAATATTAGAAGTGTCAAACCATGCAAAATAGATGGATCTACCTCTTCCATGTGCTTGTTTAAGTACTAGAGTGTAATATTTATTGTATTAAGTTCTTCTACCTTAAGTTATATATCTTTCCACTTTGTGTCACAAACAACATTGACAATGTTCTTGCATGCTACCTCAAAGGTTATCTTAAGGAGGGCATTAACTAATCTTACTAGGTTCATGTCCCAAGGGTTAACCATTTGTATTCATGCCCCTCTTATAGTTTTTTAATGTTTTATATTAAATTTTTTATCACCTCAAAATGAGGATCATCCATGTAGTAGTGAAGTGAAAAAGACACTTGATGGTGTGTTAATGTTGTTTCAGCTCTGGAAGGCTTATATTCCAACATGTAAAAGTCCTCATCTATAATATACCCCTTATACATCTTTTATTGGTAGCTTGGCTCACATTCATCTTTATCAACATCCAATTTCATCTACTCCAACCCTATTCACTTGAGTTACTACCCTCTTTGGTGCCTTATTCTCCTTCATATAAGGGTTCTTTTCCTTTCACTTTTTCCCTTCATCCACTTCTTCTTGTGGTTCCTTAGTGTGAACCTTCATAGGATATTTCTTGGTGCCAACCTATTATTTTCCTCCCTTATCTATTTATTCCTTTGTGGCTCTAGCATTGCCTTCATTATGTCCAGGTGCCCCTGTAGTACTAGGATGTACATGTTCTATACCTTTCTCTACTAGTTGGTGTTGGAAATAGGCACCTCTAACCTAGGTGTAATGCCCCACATGTATGCAATTTAACCTCCTTGGTTCCACCTCTTCTTTTTATGCTTCTATTTTAAGCATGTTTATCTATCTTGGTTAATTTTTTACACTTCATCTTTCCTTGGCCTATTTTACCCCATAAAAATACCTTGCATTGGTCCAACACTTTATCCTCCTTTTTAAGTTCTCTTTCACATTATCATATAGTGCATCTTCACTATCTTTCTTTCACATGATCAAGTTGTGCATCATCACTTAGCTCATATTTTATCTAAGTCTGGTAACCTCCTTAAACCTAGAAACATAGATGTATATCCCTAAGTTCTTAGAAATAAAATGGGTTTGACCCACCTCACTGACATTATTCACAAAAGTGCTAAAGTATTTCTCCCTTGGACCTCCATGACCATGAAATCTATTTTTTGTGCACCTAGAGTTTGTGCATTTTCTTCTTGAGTCTAGTGAGTTTCACACACCCACCATTTAAATGTCTAGCCTTAGGTGATTTATAAATCATGAGGGCATAAATCACTCAGTTGGATTTATGTGTGAAAGGGTAAATAAACATCTACCTAGGGGCTTGAAAGTGCCTTATATCTAGAATGTGATACATGGTTGTCTAGTGCACTATCCCAATCCTTACTTTACAAAAACTTATATGTCTAGCCTCAGACACTTATAAAGTGTAAGTTATTGACCCAAATAACTAAAATTATGAGTAATGTTTCAGTAAATTCTACTAGGGGGCTTTAAAGCATCATTTCTTCAATCTTTACACTACTACCCAAAGAATAAAATAAAAGAAACTATTTGGATTGTGATAAAGGTTATTTTATTCATCTCAACTCAAACTAACAAGTGACCAAGAAGTCTATGTTATTATGGTGAAAGCACCATGCTATTGTTGATATGGATTCAACCCATTTCCATTGAAATTCCAAAGGAAAATTTCACTAGTCAAAGTGTTAACTTGGATGCACCTATCTCCAATATATGGTGGATGATATAGGCTCCCATCCACCTTATCTATAGTTTGTCTATGTTTTTGTAATACTTAGATTCATAGGGGAAAATTAATTATCCTTCTCCTAGAACCTTGTTTCTAGCATGACTTTTATATATTTTGGCTCTACTTTGCTTTGGCATGTGTCTCATCTAAGCACTCCAAGTCCTCTATCCTTGTGTTTAGTGACTCTATATCATCTAATTGATCAATGCTAATGATACACAATGATGGTAACAAGAACTCCATTAGTAGGATCACCTTAGTATAAAACACTAATTTAAATGGTGTAACCTTATTTAGGCACTTGTAGGTTGTGTGATATGCCCATAACATTGTTGACACTTGATCATCCAAATCCTTGAAACCAATGCTGCATATCTTTATGAGGCATTTTCTTATAATTTTATTAAATACCTTAGCTATGCCATTTTATTTTAGATGATAAGGGGTAATTTTATGGTGTGCTACCATATACTCATCCAATAGGATGCTCACCATTTCATTGATAAAGTGAGTGCCCCTATTGCTAGTTAGATTGAGTGGGCACCCATAACTACTTATTATGGTTTCCTAGATAAAGTGCATGGTTATGGTAGTTTTGTAGTCTTTTATCAGTGTAGCCTCGACCCACTTGGTGAAATAATCTATGGCCACCAAAATATACCTTACACATATTCATCATACTATGGGAGTTATTAGTTTAACAAAATAAATGTCCCATTTCTCAAATGGAATTTGGGAAAGAATGGGGATGAGGGGAATTTCATCTTGATGGTTAGGGTTCCCTTTGCACTAGCATATATCGCATGCCTTGGTACAATTATTTACATCTTGAAACAAGCTTGGCCACCATAATAATATTTACAAAACTCTTCATGCTATTGCATCTCTAACACAATGTCCTCCTGATATGCCTTCATGCACCTCTTGAAAGATGGAATCTCTTGTATGATCCAAGACACATGGACATATCACTTCATCTCTATTTATCTTATGTAGTTCTCTACTGATGAGTTAAAAGGGGGTAGAAAAAACTATTAGTTATTTATTTTCCTTATTCATCATAGTTTGGGGTGAAACTTGAGACATTAGAAAGGTAGAAATATCCACCAAATCCTATAAGATGTGTTAGACTCTATACAGTTGCATGTATAGTATGTTGTCCTGAATAGGCACCACCACATTGCTAGAATTGATGTAGGATAAATGGTCTAGCTCCAAATTCTACTTTTTAGGATTAACTACAATAGATAACTAAAACTCTTAGAATTAAACTATACATATACATATGCACCCATGTAAAATGTGCTTCTTCATGAGGTACTTGAGCACCTCATAATAAGTGAAAAATATGAATGGGGTTTCTAACAAATATTGTCTAAATTTTTGTAAGGCATAGACCATGGTGGGCACCTCAAACTCTATGGTTGTGTAATTATACTTTGCTAAGGTCAATGTTATGATGGTGAAGGAGATGGGATGATCCATTTTGCATTCACTAGGTTACACCAAGATTGTGCTAATTACTAACCTAGAAGCATCGATATAGACATGAAAATGTGTTATCCAATTAGGGATTTGTAAGATAGGTGTGCTAGCCAATTTGGGCTTCAAGGTTTTAAATACATCCTCTTATGCCTCTCCATAGTATAATGGTCCATCCTTGCACATAAAATCCTCTAGTGGTGTTGAAATCTTTGCATAACTCCTTATAATTTTTTTGTAATATCCACAGTGGACAAGAAAGGTGTGAACATCTTTCTATGTAGAAGGATTTTGTAGTTGAATGATGATGGAAATCTTCACTAGATCAACGAGCAAACCATCCTTATAGTTGATGTGCATGAGTAGGGTTCCAAATAATGTTTTAAAGATACACTTTTTCAAGTTTAGTGATATTTGAAGCTACTTTCACCTCTAAAAAATTAGGTATAGGTTATCACAATGGTCCTTTATGAGGCCATACACCATCCAATCATCAAGATAGACTTGGAGGAAATTATGGATGAAATATTGGAACATGGTAATCACCACCCTAGAGAACATAATTGGTGCACTATTGAATCTAAAGGGCATCACGTAATAATAAAAACAACCCCATTTAGAAAAAAATGTTGTTTTAGGCCTATCCTCCTCCTCAATCTAGACTTTGTGGTAACTAGAGAACCCATTAGTAAAGGTATAGATTTTACAACTTACAATGCCTTCCAAGACTTCATCAGTAAATAGAGTTGGGAAGGGGTGATTGACATAGGGGGAATTCAACATTATATAGTCAATACAAACATGAATTTACCCATCTTTTTCTATGATTATTATCATTGGGCTCACGCACTTGGACCCCTGCATAGGATAAATGAACCCTATGGCTAGTATATCATTGACCTCTATTTTCACCTTAACACAGATGATAGGATTCATCTGATAAGGGCACTTTTTGACTGGTCTTGTGCCATAAATTATATTTATGCTCATATTTCCTAGTCATGGGTGGATGCCCTTCATATATTAATAAGTCCTAAAGAATAAATCTTGGAATTCTTTTAGGAGGTTTATAATTTGCACTAGATCTACGTTAGACTAATAGGCACCTAGATTATTCATATTTGGTTCTCCTTCTATGTTGATATCTAATTTTATGGTCTTAAGTGGTGCATGGTATGGATGATTCCTCTCCTCATTAAAATCTTTGACTTGTTAGGTTCCCTCTATTATTTCAATGTGTAGATGAGTGGGGTCTTCTTCACTAAGAGTTATCATGTACTTGGTGCATGAGCTTTCTTCTATCAGTTAGTGTTTTCTAGTAGTGATCCTTCCAAGTTTCATCATCTTCCTTTCTGGAGTCACTATTGACCATTTGTTCCTTAAAGAAGGTTGGGAGTGCCAACTCCTTTTCTCTGAACATGTCTTTCAAGTTCTCCTTAAGGATTGTGATGTCTTCGAACACTACCCTTTGAATCACTTGTAATGGATCAACTAATTTCATATTTTATGAGGAAAAGGAGAAGTTATACAAAAAATTATCCTTAAGAACCTCCAAATTATTTATATCTTTGTGCATCTCATTGACCATGTACCATGTACATGCCCATGTCTTCAATTTCTTTTAAAAGGCATACACCTATAAGTTCTTTGAGGTATTCACACTATAGCTAGCCCATGTCTCTTCACATAGGCACACATGTGCCATGAGGTTAAATTCACCAGAGTACATCAAGATACCTAAGTTATCATTATGCCTAAACCTATTTCACATGGATTCCTTTACCTCAGCCAAGTTGGCAAGTTAGACCTTTGCACTACCTACCAATATGTGGTAGTGTTCCTCAAGGTGTAGACAAGTGTGCCCTTTTTATCTATCTCCTTGAGGATGCATGATTTGAGATCATTGGCATACCTTTACACTAGTTTAGTCCTTTTAAATCTTAGGAGTGATATTATCTTACCTTTTCTTAGGTGAAGTGCCCTCTTTTATTTCTTCTCTTAGCATGGAACCCATCAATTTAAAGCATGATCAATTTGGACCTAGCTAGTTTTCATAGCCTCAGGAACCTTTGTGCACACCAAGTATCATATATGGCTAGTGGTATCATATGCCCCTTTAACCCATTGATCACAAATGACATCAGTGGTGTCTAATGTTGACTTCCCATCTTCTTAAGAAAGCAGTCCCTGATAAAAAAGATGGAGATTCTTGATGCCTTGTACCATGATGTTATAAATGTGGTTGATCTTATCATATAGATAAATGTTCTCCACATAATGGGGATCTTAGTCACTTTAAATGGGGATCATTACCCTTTATTTACCACTATTGAAGGTCATGTTTCACTTCTTGAAGTGCATATTTGTATTATTGACATAGCACCAAGGCCTTTTTAGAAGCATTGGGTAATTATCCTATTTTACCAAATCAATAACCTCAAAATTAGAATGGAATTTAGTACCCATAATATCTAAAATAGTGTCTTGTAAAATATATATCAGCTATGCTTGGGTTTTGCTGGCCATGAAAATCACATGGGGAGAAGGTCTTAGGGTTGGCCTGCCCATCTTCTCCCATGTGTTCTTGGTTAAGATATTGACCTCTACACTAGTGTTGATCAACACCTCATATATGGACCAAACATAGATGGTGGTATTCACTAACAACTCTTGGTTATGATATACATTATAGTTATGCCTTACTTCACGTGCCCACTCTATATGTGGCATAATAACTTCAATAGTGTGGGGCTCAACAACTTCATTTGGATTCTTTCCTACATGCTCTAAGAGCACATTTTTTAGTAGGGGAAGCATCCCATCCATTTATTAGAGGTTAAATATCTCTATCAACTATTTTAATTTATCCTATTTTCTATCTTGATTTTTTCATGATGTGATATCATGTGCTTTAATATATCTAACTAGGTAGAGTTATCCCTAAAAATTTTATATTATGTTCATGGATTATTGTAAGACATCCTTTTGATGAATTAGGTGAGGGTAGGGTAATATTTTGTCTTAGGATATGATATGAACTTAGTATAACTTGGTTCTCCATATTTTAGGCATAACTCTTATGTTGGCATAGTTGGTGGCTAAGTGGTGAATCCACTCTATGTGGTTGCCTTCACCTTGATTGGCTCTATGAATGTTAGCTATGCTTTTGGAGCCCATTTTATATCTTTAAGATCATTATTGATCTTCCCCTCACCTCTATTGATACCCATTTTTATTTGGGTTAGATTTTTATACAAGTTAGGGTACTCTTTGATTATGTGTGGTCCTCAATAATACCTACACATTAGATGCATTAGGTAGTTGTGCTAATAGGATTCAGTCAACCCACACTTGTAGCATAATTGTGGTGGGAATATTCCTCCACCACATCCTCCACCTCACCCTATAATGCCTCTTTGGTTTCAATATCCATCATTTTATTGGTTGTAACCCTCATTTCCTTGGTTTACTTACCCTTTGGAGGTTTTAGTTGCCTACCATGTACCTCTTTCCATATTTCAGTGTATTTTATCAATTACCTGAAAATTAACTATGTTGTGAGTGTAGGCATCACAAAAATTAAAATAGATAGTTATGCTAACCTAATTGGCACATTATAACAAGGGGTATTTTTGAACATCATGTGCTTCATGACAAACTTCATAGCTGAGAATTAGTGCACACACATTCTACTGAGGGTAGTTATTTCTATTATGACCCTCTGTCTCATAATTAGTGTACCACAAACCGCTTTGATCATCTTGCAATGAAATATTACTCAACTTATATAGTTTGGATTCCATAGATGTAATTTTCACCTCCATAAATAGGCTAATGCCTATATTAGTACTCTTAACCACCTTGGCCCTGAGTGTGGCTTTAAGTGCTTCCTAAGGGTTTATGAATGTTTTCATGGATATTACCCTTCTGAATAACACTAAAAAATTTCCCATGAACCATTATGTATGTTGGGAGGGGTGAATGTCATAAGGCATCCTGGAAATGAGAATCTTGAATCTAGTGTTGTACAAGTACATACTATTTGATAATCCCTAGTTTATTTCCTTGAGCATGATAATGCTCTACTACTCAAACTGAGGTATATTGAAATCCTTCAAGAAGTCTCACTTTAAGGTTTCATAATAAACCATAGCTTGGTTAGGATAAAACTTCCTATACCAAGTATGGGCATGATCAAACAAGGTTGTCACAAACTAAGTTATCTTCCACTCAAATTGAGTTATTCTCTAAGCACACCATTATAACTCACACTGGTGTACATATTATATGTTGTTTTCCATGCCTTGATAGTCTAGAAGGAGCATGTATATATCATAATAAATCTAAGGATAGGGATTAGCTGATGCTTTAGGCTCTTATTCTCCTAGTGCTTATCTTGGTCTTCATCCTCCAAAGCCTCCAACCACTAGGCCAGGTGTTGGTATGGTGGTTACTACTAGAACCATAGGAGATGATGGTGTCATAGTACCCACAAGTGGCATAGGGCCAATTCTTATGGGCTATTACCTAGGCTACATTTCTAACATTGGCTAAAATGGGTTACTTATGCTTATGTTCTATTTAGTTAGGCTAGCACCTCTGAGTCTCGAGGTATCTTCAGTTACCTCTTCATATGGGATAAATTGTTTAATCACAAATTTTTGGTCCAAAATTGAAAAATGATCAAATTAAACATTAATAATGAGGTCAATGATCAATATTCTATTTTTATTTGGGGAATATAGCACATGAGCTCATGTCACAAGTTTAAAAGGGTTAGGTGTATCTAGTGCATCTCTAATGGTCTAGTTTTAAGGGGACTTTGAGCATTCACCCATTAATGGTGGAGCTTGTTATAAGGCTTTGAGGGATCCTTCTTCTAGGCATGGATACCTTTCAAGAGATCCTTCCCCATACCCTTCTTGCTCACTATGGGTCTTCTCAGCACTTCCAAGTTCTAGATATTCTATCAGCCCATGTCATCTCTTAATATAATCCTATCTCCTAAGTTCCTTATTATTAATTATGCATATCCTTCCATTTTGTATCACCTATACATCCCCTTAGTCCCAATTGTGTTTCTCATATGCAAGAGTATTTTAGCCTTCCATCCTCACTATTTAGAATCCATAATCCATCATCAACTTCTTAAGTTTGGTGTCAATTTATTTCACAAATGCACCTCTAGTTTTCATAAAAATTGGTACTCTACTTTTTTAAGGTAGGAATGTGTTGAGACCATGAACTTTAACATATTACTATTTAGTTTCCCTTGCCACCATCTACATATGGTTCTAGTCTAATTAGTTTCTAAGTTATTAAGCCTCTCTAAGCAGTCTTTTATCCACTCATGGTGCTATTTATATCTTTGGTTTCTATGGTTCACATAAGTAGCTAACCAATGGTACACTTTTTATGATAGTTCACAAAATAACCCCTCATATAAGGAATCATATAAGTGGTTTTGGACTCACTTATTTGTATTCTACCCTCTGCAAGTTAGATGCCTCAGTTCAAATCTATCTTCCACTTGCTCCATCTAGTGTTAGATGTTCTTGAGGGAGATTTAGAGCATTATCCTGGTACAATATTTCAATAAAAAAGTTTAGCATGTCTTAGAAATAGAACCAAAATATTGTAGAAGAGTAGGTTTTCTAGTCATGGGCCTAGTCATGTGCCTACCTAGCTATCTAGGTTGGATCTAGGCTCGTTCTATAGGGGTACAAACCTTGATGATTCTTATAGCACTCAAAATTCAACACTCAATGGCACTAAAATCTATATATATAAGGTGCAATCCTTATACTATCACACAAATCATAGTAGAGAAGGGACTGAGGTCTACGTCAGGATAGTTATGCCATTGTACAACTTCATTCTTCAAGGGCTTGGGTTAGTGAAATTATGGTAGGAAATTCATGGGTGTAAGTCTTGGGTTTCATAGGCTCAATGACATGTAGGCACTTGAGGGCCAAATTGGTTTTGGGTTAGGGGACTTAGGTGTGGTCATGCACTTAGGCACATATATCATTTGGGGTTTAGGGGTCATTGTCATCCATAAGTTCCTTATGAATGAACCATGTTGGAAGCTTGTGAGGAATCTATACACAAATTTGACAAAATTAAGTATGTAACTAATAAAAATTATAATACTTACATGTTTATCTCATTAACTATTTGTGCAAAGCATTGTTCATTATTACATTAAACATTAATGCGTACACAACCATATAAATTGAGTAAGTGCTCAACATGAACTAATAAGGTCCAATCTCATAGACAAGCTTGGGAATTACAAAGGGGAGCATAAAAATGCATTATGAGATAAATTATAAGACTAATACAATCTTGTAATAGAAATTTACCAAAGCTTTGCTACTCTAGTTTTCCTCTTTTCTTCAGCTAAACTTGTCTTCCTTTTATAAGATACAGATCATCCTAGGTTCATGGGGAATGGGTCATACCAAATACTAATCTGGCACTAGAGGTACACATTATGACACCCCCACTATGATTTGTCTTTAATATGTAGTTTTTATCCCATGTTATTACTTCCAAATTCTTCATGATTTAAAAGGAGCCACTTGTCTTTAATGGCCAGTCGTTATCCCATGCACCTAGTTCTTGAAGCTACTTAGTGTTATTAACCACCAACTAGCTAGCACCACTAGAAGATAAAAATAACAACCATATACATAATTACCTCATGCCTAGGTATTTGTCAAGTTGGCATAGATCCATTACTTAGCATGAAATGGGGCCCAATAGTTTGCTATAGTTATTCAGATTGGTATGGATTATACTTATGGAAAAATATTGAATTATATACTCATTCATTACTCTATCAATGATATTAAAGTGAGAAAAAGTGGATGAGGATGCTTTGGAGATGGTTTATAGAGTAAAATTTTGTTTAATAGAAGGGTAATTTGAATCTTGTTTTATAGAAGGTTGATTTGAATCTTGCTCAGATGCTTGGTTAGATGCTTCACTGGTGGAACCTTTTTCAATGGAGATGGAGGTAGTTCATGTATTAATCCGACCACCAAGGGGAGGTTTTTGAAATATTTTTGTTAGATGGACATAATTTTCAAATAAAAAATAATCCTTAATGGGAGTAAATTTATCATCTATAACTGCTAAATAGTTTGATTTTTTGTATTTTCCTTCTAATAGCTTGTAATATTGGAAGGTTCGAGGATCACTTTTTATGGTAACTTCCATTCCTACATGGGAGAATTTCCAACATTGATGTAAGGTGGATAGGATGAAATTATTGGAATGGATCCATGTACATCCATGAAGTATGTTTTATGGTAGATCAAGATCAAGGACATGAATGAGAGTTTATTTAATAATAGACCCCACCATCAAAGGAAGATAGATTTTTCCTATAGATTATCTCTCATTATTTTTATATGCATTTATCATAATAATGTTTTCTTCCAATGCTATTATTAAATATCATAGATGTTTTACAAGCCTTTATTTAGATGTACATACATTGAGCATTGAGCCATTATTTATAAATATCCTTTTCACTTTATGTCTATCGATAATAACCTCTATGTACACTAGGAAGTTATGATATAATACTAAAGGAGAGACATCTAAATGATAAAATGTTACTTGGTTATTTATAGACAAATAACATATTAACACTTAATAAAATTGGTAAGATTGATGTCTTGAGATACACTTGAAACTTGGAGAATTTTATACAAGATGTCTTTATATACAGGAGATGTCTTGAGAAGATCTAATATTGAAATATTTGTTGGCATTTTCTCAAGATGGTAAATAATGTTGTATTTACATTCAACATTAGAGGATGATGAAATTGGAATGATAATATTTGCTTACCTTGTGGTAACATCACACTTTTATGATGGAAAAGTAATAACATTGACATAGTTATGCATGAAATTGATATAATTGACTTTATAATCAAATGGGTGACTTGCCTAATTAACATTACTAGATTTTGGTTATTCCTATTTTTTTCTTTCCCTTTCCTTGCTCATGATTGGGGAATGGATCTTGGTATATCCCCAATTTTTGGTTGTTAAATGGTTTAAAAGGTTAATTTTTGATTGCTATGTCACCTCTATCAATGAGGTCTTGAACATAGTGTTTAAATTGCATACACCTATTATTTGAATGTCCTTTAATCTGATGGTATTCACAATACTCATCTTCTTTATACCTATCAAGTTTAGGAACATCTTCATCAAAGGGTTTAATGTTAGGCCATATGATCATGTTTACTATACCAACTTTAAAAAAACATTCTCATAAGTATCACCCAATTGAGTGAACTTGCATTTAGGTTTACCTTGTTTAGGTTGTCCTCCAAGAATTGTTATTTTATTGATCATTTGATTGTAGGATAATTTTGATGTTAGGGATTTTGAATCTTTTTGACATTAGTCACACCATCTCCAACAATATTTTTGTTCTTGGTAAATAACTTTGGTTTTCCCATCAGTTTAGAGGAGTTATTACTATCTAGTTTAAATATTTTGATTACACTTCTTTTAATTAATGTTCTTTCTACCTGAACTCCCTTTTCAATGATTTCATCAAATGCCTTTGGGAATAGAAGAAACTAATGGTGTCCCAAGTTTTAATTTAAATTGTTCATAAATATGTCCACAAGTTTAGTTTTAGGAAATGACCATGTGAAATGACTTTATCATTAATCACCATATTTGGAGGAAGGAAGCAAAAATTTTCATCACTATGTTTCTTGGTATTGTGTAAATCCAAGGTGGTCAAATCCTTTTTGATGTTATAAGATAAGTTATGAACAATTTTTTTAAAAAAGTCCTAAAATGTGAAAATAGATCATTTTGGAAGACGTAAAAACCATTCAAGTGCTTGCCCCCCTAGACTTCATGGGAAAAAAATTAACATGTATTCATTACTATAAGCAACATCCACACATGCATGATACAATCCAGATAGATGTTCTTTGGGATACCCTTTATGTTTATACTTGTAAAATTTTTGGAGTTCAAATTAATTTGGAAAAGGTGTAGTAATTGTACTTAAATCATATGGTCATGAGAAAATTTTAACTAACTTAAACTATTTTTGCCACAAGTAAGCACCATCTTGTAAGCCTTGAACTCTACCTTTTATATTTTGAAATTCTTGTATGAGATATGGAGATAGTTGGTTCATTTGAATTAGTATATTTATGGAATTATATGGTTGACCCATGAATTGGTTTGTATTTTACAAGAATTTGGTGTGCTTGTTGGTTAAATTTTTTTGGAGGTTGGTTGTTAAATTTTATGTTTTGATGGTTTGAAAAAGGATTGAAATTGGGATTATAACCAAGGTTTGGGTTTAAATTAAAATGATTTTTTTTTGACATGGGTTTAGATCTAAACCAAAGTTTGTTTGATTTAAATTTGAGTTAAAACCAAGGTTGTGATTATTTCCAAAGTTTAGGTTTGGATTTATTGGATTTGGGGTTGTATAGAATTTTGAGTTGTTTGGTTGGGTGTTGTTGAATTTCATAGAGTTGGGATTAGTGTTTTAATCAAAATTATATTTATTAAATATATTTGTATTGGGTTATTATGGATGTATGTTGTAGTTTAAAATAAATGGATTAGAACCTAAGGTTGAATTAAAGTTAGCTTGGTTTGGTTGGAGTGGATTTTGGCTTAGATTGTTTTGTTTTGGTTAAGGTTAAAATAAGTATTTATGTTAGGGTTATTGAAATTGAAACTAGTTGGTATTTGATTTTATTTTAAACATGTGTTAGGATTTAGGGAGGAATTAAATGAAATGTTAGGATTGGATTTTAAAATGAGTTGGAATGGGATTAGAATTTAGATTGAAACATGGATTGGAATTGGATTTAATATAAACAATCTAAGAGTTTTAGAGGAAGAAAATTGATTCAATAAACCAATATTTATATTCATATTATTGAGCGTGCATGAAGAAATACTCATACTAGGATTAGATGGTTGATTGGGAATGATTGGTGAGCCTTGGATACTCTAATTTAGGTTTATCAGTGAGTTTGAAGATATATTCGAACTCAAATTAAATTGACTATAACCTTGTGAATTTGGATGAACATTCAAATTTGGTGTAATCAAATGTTGATTAGTTAAAGTTGAATTAAATGGGAGGCCCATGTTCAATTTTGGGTTGGTATGTTGCATGATTGGTAAACTTGAATTAAAATTAAAGTTTTGTTTGGTTGGATAAGTGATTAGTGAGTTTGAAGCTATATTTACACTCATATTAGTCAGATAAACTTATGAAGGTAAATTAGGACTCACATTGAAATTAGGGTTACAAAAAGAATTGATTAGTGGATGAGATTGAAAGTTCATAATATTTTTGGTTCCTTAGGTTTCATGAATTTTTGTGGATAATCTATAGCTTTCTTGAGATAATGTCTCATGTAAGATAGTTTTCCCTTTATCTTGAGAAACTTGGGGATGAGGTTGTGAATATGTTAAGAGGGAATTGCTACCCTCTAAATAAATTTTTGATTTGGATTGAGTAGGATTAAATGATGAAGGTTATTTTCTTTTAATCAAGTATTTTATGTTTTGTATGTCAAAATCATATGGGAATTTTGTCCCAAATCCTAAGGCTTGAAGCAAGACTTGATTATTATTTGACATGATATACTCATCAAAGGAGGGTAGAGGTTGGATAGTTTTGGGGATACCCTCATCTTGGTAAGCCCCTCATTATTCTTATTCAATTATCTCATGTATTTATACATGATGATCTTGGCTAGTAAATTGGAAGGGATCATTATCGAATGACTCAACCTTTGCATTTAGATTATTTAGCATGGCCATATACCTAGTGATAGGTAACATAGATAGGATAAAATAAAATGACTCAAAAAAATGGAAGTTTTAAATTAATGACACCAACCAAACTGACTTAAAAAATCAAATCCTTAAACTAATTACTTTGATTTTTTGGGATATTTTAGAATCTGGCAAACACAAGAAACAATATATTAAATGCTACTTTAAATAGTAAAGTAGTCACACATAAAAGGCAAAAAACTAGGATAAGGGTTATGAATAACATTTAGGCCTTACAATTCCACTTACTTGTCCATTCTCTCAACAATGACCTATAATTTCAAGACACTAACCATATAGGATCCTACCATTCCCATGGTCCACTAAGTCTAGTTTTGAGGGTGTGTGAAAGGTAACTTCTTAGTGATAACCACTAACCAATAAATCAAATTTAAATGGTAAAATAGGATTCCTTATGATTAAATATTAAATAATATTATCTAAGGGGAACCCTTAGAGATACCTTGTGATACATTGAGGTCCAAAACCATGGAAAAAATAGACAAAAAAGACACACACTATTGGGTCTTTCCCCAATGTTCCCAATAATGTTGTAGGGGTTTAAATGTGTTGATAATTAGTGATATAATATTTTAAGGCAACTGTTGAAACCCTGAGTATTGGATTATGAAATCTCCTCACATCATGGTGTGCATTAAAAACACACACCTACATAGGCAATTGAAATAGTTGGATCTTGATTTATATACCCCATCAATACATGGGGTTTGGCCTACTACATGGTGGTGAAATCCATGGTCAATAGATCCCCTAGAAAAATAAATAAAAATTATTTATTTTTGATTTCTAATTAATGTCTCCACTATGATGCCAAGGAAAGAATACGCAAACACCACTTTGTAAAGACAAAAAATTATGATTTTTTTATATTCCCAAGTATCATCATGAATGTGATGCCAAGGGAAGAGCATAAATAATTACACAATTACAAAAAAAAATGCTTAAATATAAATAATTAGATCTAAACCAAATTGATTTAATTATTAAAAATTGAAAAACTAAATCAAAACTGTTAGTAGAAAAAGAAAAGAAAGAGATTTCTTTTAGCCTTTTTGTGAAGTTTATTTGACAAGAATTCTACAAACAATTTGTTAGAGAGTTTTTTTTCTTTTTTCTTTAAAAGTAAATCTACAGAAAAGTTGGAACAAACCATTAAAAAAAAACACTTGGATAATCAAAAGTAAGTGTTTGTTTCTGATTTCCAAGTATCATCACCAATGTGATGCCAAGGAAAGATCATACACAAACACCACTTGGATAAAACAAAAAATTATGAATTTTTTTTAATTCTTGAGTATCATCATCAATGTGATGCCAAGGGAAGATCATACACAATTCCACAATTACACATAGAATACTTTAAAATAAATAATTAGCTCTAAACTAAAAATTTAAACCAACAAAAATTAATTGAAAACTAAGTCTAAATGTAACTATGATAAATACAAGATAAAATAAAGATAAGAGAAAGTCCCACCGGGCGTGCCAAAATGTATCAAGGAAATATATAAAATAAAATAAGCTAAGAAATCAAATGAAATATTATTCTAAACTAACTTAACCTATGAAAGAGATAAAAATTAAAGAAACAAAACTAAATTATACCTTAACATAAAATGAATATTCTTCCATTGCGATTTGGATATGATTTTCTCTAAAAATGTTTACTCTCTCTTTTAACACAAGGGAAAATGGGAAGCATCATGGTATGAAATCTCTCACAAGCTTAGAATAATAAACCTGTGATGAAGAATCTTTACTAAATTAGAGGGATAACCTCTAATTTATAGAATTTGGAAATGGATGTGAACCATCCATCTTGAGATGAAGATCAAGCGATGGAAATTTTTAATTCATAATGGGAATCTTGAATTAAAAATTGAAGTGGAGAGAATGTGTGACTCAAAAATGAATATAAAATTCATTTATGAGTGTGAGGTGGATTATTAAATTGGAGAAAATCAGATAATGGAAGATAATGGGAATAAAGGTGGATTATTAAATTAGATCATGGAGGAAAATGGGGATGAAGGTGGATTATTAAATTAGATCATGGAAGAAAATGATAATAAAGTTAGATTATTAAATTATAATGGTGGGGGACAGGTGGAGCCTTTGGGCATGTGAGGATATTTTTTATTTTTTAGATTTATGAAAATTATGAATTTCCAAAATCCATGGAATTTTTTATTAGAGAAAGATTAGTTAACTAACTTTGGATTAATTTAGGGATAATAAAATAGTGAATAGTGATTAGGGAAAATTAAGGATGATTAAAGAGGATTAGAGATGATTAGGTATTTAATTCAAAGAAGGATAAAATCAACACAAAGTGTTGTATTTAAGTGTCTATAAGGATTAATATGAAATGAGCCTGATCTCAGAATGTTTAGTAATAAGTGTTTTTTTCATTATCAATGAAGGGTTTGAATATTATAAGACTCATTTTATGATATTTAATTAAGTTAAAAATAAAGAGAATAGAATGGAAGATTCATTTGGTTTTATTATGGATTTTTAAATCTAGCAATTGTTGAGTTTGGTTATTTGAATATTGAATGTTGACTTAAGATGAATACTTGTATTTTCTTTTATTTTTTTAATGGTAAATCATATACATGGGTGTAAGGTTCAGTTTGTATATAACAATTGATTCATTATAATCAATTTTACTAAGTTTCATTAATATCATGTTGTTATTGTTTAGGGGTTATTTAGAATGTGTGTTGACTAAATATTCTACTACTCTTAAAATTATTATTATTCATTATGTTCTATCAAGTTATGTATAAATTGTTTACTAGTTTAAATATAACTTAGGGAATGTTATTGAATCAAGTATTACATTAAGTCTTAATGAAAATAATTATGATTTACTTAATGATTGTGAACTTGATATTACAATAAAGAAAAAGGGAAATAATAAATGGTATTAGTGATTCTATTTTGAATAAGTTGTAATATTAATTTAATGTGGAATGGTTGATGAAGTTTTATAACATACATAGTTTTCATTAATAGGATATTATCATTATTGGTGGACAAAATGCAATTGACTAGTTTTAACACCGAGACAATAACTTATAGATTTTCTTGAAGTAATCTCATTACTAAAATTTAAATTGTTTATATTATTTTAAGGTTTTATGAAAAATACCATATATTTATAAATGGGTTTCATTTGAATTGACTTTTATAATAATTATAATTGGTTATTGTTTCCAAAGTTAGCTATGATCTAGTAGTAGAATTGATGTAATATTCAATTGAAAATAAACTTACAATTCATTATTATTATTATTATTATTATTATTATTATTATTATTATTATTATTATTATTATTATTATTATTATTATTATTATTATTATTATTATTATCATCATCATCATCATCATCATCATCGTCATCGTCATCGTCATCGTCATCGTCATCGTCGTCGTCGTCGTCGTCGTCATCATCATCATCATCATCATCATCATCATCATCATCATCATCATCATCATCATCATTATTATCTATAATGCAAGATCTTGTTAATTATTAATATACAATAGTCTACCCAAACTAGTTATTGTTTCCTAACCATCAACTTAATAACAAATGAACAAGATATAAAAGTGTTTATCTCATGTTGAAGGAAAGTTGATAATATATTTATTATTTACATATATCACCTCATTGAGAATTAAAATATAAGTAATCTTGAAGTATTGTATGCATTAGGGATTTACTCATTAGTACACTTTGATTTGACATTATTTTTATGTGAGAATAACCATTCAAACAAATTTTAAGTATATTTATCCATTTCAAAACTATATTGATATACGTATCCACCATCTAATTGTTTAAAATTTTGATTGCTCATCATTTCTAATAAGATGTGGAAAGTACTAATTTTATAGTACCTTAATTTTATAATTTCATATTTTAATTGTTATAAAAGTTAGATTCCAAAGTATCTATTAAACTAAGTGTCATGAACAAATTATTGATGGTAGTTACTACAACCTCAGAAGGTATCAATAAGTAGTATTATAAATAATATTCATAACTCAAATTTTAAATCATTGAATATTAATGGTTATGATCTACTGACTTGTCTTCTAACCATGAAATGTAAAAAAAAACTGATGGATGTGGAAATTGATGAGTTATGTCATATGAATAGAAATATGTGGTAAGTTAGGATTGTAATGAAGGTAAGACTTATCTTGTTTGTCAAAAATAATATTTTATTAAAATAATTTTTTATTCTTTAAGATAAATTTCAATGATTTCTCTTTGAAATGAGTTACTTGAACTCGCATGAATCAAAAGTTAATTGAGGTGTTTGATTGTTCTAATAAGTTTCATTTTGTGAATTATATTACACTTGTTGATTAAGTTTAAATCATATGGTTATATTTTTCTTTATGTATCTCCTCATTAATATATGTCAAGGGAATAATAACATTATGTTTGTGAGATTAATGTCTATATTTAATGTTTTCATATTCCAATCATATATAATCCTTACGACTAAACCAACTTGGTCATGTGGGGTACTTAACTAAGGTTAAGGATCTCAAAATGTTCCTATTAAGAAGATGACTTTAATAATATATAGTATGTATTCTATGAGTGTGCACCCACTTACTTATACACCCTGAGCTCCATATTTAATGTGGAATGAAATACTTCTTTATAATATATTTTTTAGGTGATTTAACTCTAGATAGTGACAAACATAAAACTTATTAAAATTCTCTATCTAGAGATGTGTCAATATATGTTTAAATGATATAATATCTTGTGTAATTAGTATTAGATTATGTTCATGTACTTTATTTTACACCATA
The DNA here is from genome assembly GCA_037957365.1 of Torreya grandis. Classification (NCBI taxonomy): domain Eukaryota; kingdom Viridiplantae; phylum Streptophyta; class Pinopsida; order Cupressales; family Taxaceae; genus Torreya; species Torreya grandis. The sequence continues at coordinate 84,670 of JARHVA010005212.1, forward strand.
TTTAAAAATATGGGATTGTTTTTGAGATGATGTAGCTACCTTATCTTCAACTACACTTTGAATTTTTTGTTCGAAATCTAAACCAAAAAAATATTAAGAACTAAATACTATACCCATTATGATAAATATCACTAAAATAAATTTTTAGTAATCAGATATCTTATTACTATTTTCTTATTTTAACATAAATATAATCCTTTTTTAGGCTATGAATTTTGATTAAGTTATATTAAATATTATGAAATCCTTATGGAAATGACATTTGAAAATGTTTAGACAAAAGTGGTCCAAGTACTTACCATATGTTGAAACCTATAAAAGTGATAAATGG